>OY744517.1:170399540-170484540 GCA_963556195.1 Sepiola atlantica | reverse complement strand
GTCTAAATAATAATTGCCTTTTTATTTATAGATCGCAGCGTTATTCTTTCTTAAAACGAGTGATTCGTATTATTTAAATTATTCGCACTACTTTTCTCGTATTGGATTTTATTCTCACAACGTTTAGACCGATGTGACCTTCGAGCATCCTCAGGTGCATAGACTGAACTCATGAATCTTTTTGTCGAACTTGAGAATCTATATGGAATTTTAAACTAGACAATTTATTTAATACACGAGAGTAGATTGCTCTCGTTCCGTAAGCCATGAGCGGCTAGAAGTCTTTAATATTCTAAATGTTATTCTTAGTTATTATCAGCTGGAGTGAAGATTGAACCTTAAACCTTTAGAATCCTGTCGTTTAGAACTGATTTTACTTAACATGTTTATCCAAGCGTTGCATACCCCTCTACTTCGGCCCCGACTTTTCTCGTTTCGTATACTCGTCCCTGAAAGGGCCGTGGCAGTTCACATTTAATACTCGTCATGTTTAAAACATCATAAATCACATAGTTCATATATTGTTTGCATACCTTTAGATTTCTCCATCGCCGTGTAGAGGATCGCCGTCTCGATGTCGTCTAGTGGTTGACTTCCAACAGATACGTTCATTCCCATAGGGCCATTATCAAACACAAGTAAGACAAATTATCAATCCTGATCTAAACAATTCTGGTACACAATACAGAATTATTCGTCGAGTATAATTGAAATCAGATATTCTATGGAATCCAAGAAAACATTAAATGTTGTTGACTTATTTAAGTAAATAAATAAAACATGTTAAATTAAATGTTGTTATTATTGAACGTTACTATATTATTTGAATTGATAAGAATAACACATAGCGCAATAAGTCTCGACTCTTATATACGGATGGCGTCACTAATAACAAATCTATATAATTTTTATAAGGGTAAATAGCAAATGTCAGAATTTGAGTCTAATCAGATTATTAGTTCACAAATTACAGTTTTTTAGTGCATCTACTGCTGCGAATTTTCAATACGATGGAAAAAATTTGAATTTCGTGTGATAATTAAACATTGCTTTTTGATGAGAAAAATACTGTTCCAGTAAATCAGTGGCTTTATAAGTGTTATTCGGGATGTACTTCGCGTGAAATGACGGTAAAGAGGTGGTAGGCTGACAGACACAAATGTTCCTGAACGTTCATATCGCCCAAGTTTGGCAGTTTTCCCAAAACTATGAAAAAGTCTACAAACTGGTTGTACCCAAACGTAAATTGATTTTTTTATCCCCACCAATTGGTCTGTCGTCATCTCGTTAACAGAAAAACGCTGTGCTCTCGTAAATAGTTGGCTTATTGGGTAGTGGCGTATATCAGTGGTGGTTGCAATAGTAATTAAGTAGAAGTAGAAGCAATTATAGAAAAAAACAAATTTCATTTAAGACTTGGTTTACTATTTACAGCAATTTACTGCATGTCCATGTAAATGATCTGCAACCTCCCCTATCAAACACCTTAGACGTGGTAGCAGCTGCGATAACAAACGTAGAACTCTCATGAGACAGACTCGGTCTAACTTCTTTGCCACATACTTCCTTCAATGAGGCAACTTCCGTAGAAATCAATCTGACTCAACCTATAATGAAAGATTAGTTTTTCGTACAAACTCGCGTGAAATGGGACGTTTGAAAACTATTTTTACACAGCCCAGTCAGATATCACTTACACAACGTAACACGTCTGCTTGGCACCAAGTTCAGTTGTATACGAGGGGGTATATCTACTCTAACCTGAAGAGCCACGAGAGATCTCTCCTTAACAATATTGCATTTACAACACCATTGCATTATGGTTGTGAAGTATTAGAACGTGGAATGTAAATATATTGATTATGACTGAAACACATTCTTTCTGATGTTTCAGAATCTTTTAGATGAAGATTGATAATTTGTATTTTTAGAATTATTCTTACTACTGTTCTCATCCTGGATTTTTCTCTCACAACTTTTCGGCTGATTTCAAATATCACATTTTTCATGTGCATCTGGTCGAACTTGGTGATCATCTATGTCGAACTTGGGAATAGAAATTCCGTACAGATTCGGGAGTTCGACTTAAAGATGTCAGAGTTAGATAAAACACATCTGAAGAACGTCAGAGGTTACATCAGCTGAAAAGTTGTGGAAATAACATCTAAGATCAGCACAGTAGTCCAAATAGTCTAAATAATACAGATTCTTTATTATATTACGTAAAATTTACATTTAATATCAACTAATCGTTTATTATATTACGTTTTCACAGACTAAAGTTATTATTGTTTAAGCATAATAACAACTTTGTGTCACATGAAATTAAACCATGCAAAGAATATTTGTCCATTAGCTTAGCTTTCTTCTACTTGTCCAAGGTTAAGGATGACCGGCTTTGAAAAAGAAAGTTGTTTTTATCACATTGACGTTAACATGTAATCGCTTACAGATGGATATAATCTCATTTGGAGTGGTTAATTAGAATTGTGTCCTCAGAACATGCCCTTCATTAACCTTACATTTGACGTAGTAATATTAAAAGAAAGGAGATAAAATATACTAGTTCTTCTAATAAAGAAATCTTCCAACTCATTGTTATTCATCTTCGTTATTCGGAAATATAAATTTTTATTCATCAGTTTTGTTTATTTTGTAAAAAGAATGGTGAGTAATGGTACAATAATGTGTTATTCCTTGTTTATCAAAAGAAAAAGAAAGGTTGGCCGTCCTTACCTCGAAAGGTATACAATTGACTTGTTTATAAAAGTGGCGACTACATTTTACGTGACTCTTTATTTCAGCATTTCACGTGTACGATCAAACTAGCTATAATCCTAGCGCTTCAATGTTATCGATTTTCTTGAAACGTGGTTTACGTAATAAAAAACACATTTTGGAAAATAATTCCGAAATAGCTTTTACTTTAAATAATTGACGCGAGGAGAAAAACGTGTATTTCATAACAATAACATATATTTTCTCTGGCTGCATGGGAAATGTTGTTAAGCCTGTAAGGCCAATTTTATGGATAAATAATGATTATAACTTATATTTCATTGTAAGTTTCGAATTAGTCATTTCGTGTGGGACAACATAATATATACTACGTGTTATAGTAGCCATATTTCGGCTTCATCACTGTTTCTGATTTAGATTAAACAATAAAATACTTTTGATGTTTTTTAGTTAAAGTTATATAACAGAAAATTAGTTTTGTCCACTGGCCATCTTAAATCACCTTTGCGTAATTCCGACGACTAAACACGAAAGAAAACAGTTACTTTTATATATTTTTACATTTTTGTAGTGTCCTTCCGCAGCGATAAGCATACATTTCAGTTTTTTAGTGCGAAAACACATTTCCTTCTACGATTGTCTAATAATATACACTTTTTAGGTTTTAATAAATTAGTCTTTGTCCGGACCGTGACCAACTCTAAGGAATTCTACTCATGACCTCTCACTTATGTGAGACACATTCTGATGCTATTTTCTTCCATACTTTCAATTTAATGAATTCGCTGCCCTCAATAGACGTGAACTAATAACATGTCAGCCTTCAATCATTTCGTCGGCGTCAGGAGGAAGAGGCAATGTCAGAATGGAAGTTAACTTTTTCTATGTTCCTATTCCGTCTTCTCTTCATGTTTATCTACATATATATTTATTTGCCTATATATATATATATGAATATATATATCTGTGAGTGTATATATATATATATTATGAATCTATATATATATATATCAATATATATATATGTATATCAACATATATATATACATGTAGTATTTGTCTATATATATACATATAGTATTTCTCTCTCTCTCTCTCTCTCTCTCTCTCTCTCTATATATATATATATATATATATATATATATATATATATATATATATAATATGCACATACATATACACATATATTTTTTCTTTCTTTTCGTATTTGTGTATGGGTATTTTTGTAGCCTTAATTAATTCATAGTTTGACCAATTCTATTATATATATATATATATATATATATATATATATATATATATATATATATATATATATATATATATATATATATAAGCACTATTTGATATTGATCATTTTTTTAAGCGCGGTAGAAATTCTTTGTAATTTTCATATTGGAGTTTGTGCCCATATTAGACTCCTAAAAATCTTTTTAAATACCGCAACGAAACGGCAATTAAGGAAATATTGATAAATTGATGTCGAATACCTATTGTTAAGATTTCACAAATATATATATATATATATATATATATATATATATATATATATATATATATATATATATATATATATGTGTGTGTGTGTGTGTGTGTGTGTGTGCGTGTGTGTGCGTGTAGTTCTAATAGTTTCAAATCTCTTTCTTTATCAGACTCGTTATATAATATAAATATGTGTGTGTGGAAATGAATCGGTATCGTACGGGTCTTTGTCAGCCATATACTCGTGCGAACAATTCTGCAATTAACGCGCTTGATCTTGTTCAAGTTGAGTGAGTGACACATCAAGATCTTCCAAGTATTGCCTAACTATACACGTTAGCTCAAGAGATTCATGGAAAGTCGAAAAAAATGACTATTTCGTTCAATTCTGAAAGTGAGAACTGAAGCAAGCAGTCCATCAAAGTCATCCAAATGTATCACCTTTTCAAAAATGATGAAATAAATACGTCGTCTCAGAAAGAAAACACAACTTTAGGTAACTGTGCAGGCTATGACAAGGTTATATATTTAATGGTACGTATACCGGACTCGGAAGTATCACCAACTAAACAACACCCTCAACCCAGACTGGTGTTACTACCGCTGATGTATATATTATCTTGCATACAAGCCAAACACATACGACTGGAAATACCGACTGTTTTTACGCGTACATTGCACCTTTCTACCACAGCGCTCCAAAATAAATATTTGAAGAAAAATAGAAGCCATATTTTATGGTTTTATAAATTCTGCTTGATGCACGACTGGGTTTTTTAAAATTCTACGAGATAACTTCACTTAACGTATATGTATTATAGGAAATATGAAATGTTCCTATTGTGTCTACACAAAAAGGATGCCAACTATCGTCTTGGAATAACACAGACAATATCACTAAACTGCGATTTTATTAATTAAAACTAGAGTTATTATACAATATATGTAATTACTCGCCAACAATGATGTTGTGGCAATGTCGCTTTGGACAGATGATCTTTGGGACGATCTTAGGCACGTCACCAAATGTGGTACTATCGTTTGCCGGTGCGATCTTTACCAGATCATTGGAACGATTTTGATCGAAATGTATTCGTTTTTTATCGCCAGTGAGCAATCATCGTTTGGACGAAAGTCACTGCCGGAGAGTGCGACTTGATGGTCCTGGCACGGTACCAAGCTCAACCAGTGGCAACGATAGGTATTTCTCCTTTTAATATGAAGGGGTTCATACGTTGCTTGGTATTTGGTCGGCGTCAGTAATTCTCTCCAGAGAATTAATAATCTGCTGGCTAGCTAGTCGGCTGGCATGCTGACTGGCTGGAACCGCCGTGCTGCAATAGAACCTTATCTGTAATAATGAAACAAACTATTTTACTTTTTATATAATAATATAATTTGTTATATTTAGAAAAGAAAAATAATTACAACTCGAAGAAGTTAAAGCGCGACAAAAATTCTTATGTCACGTGTTGATTCCAAATGCCGACTCTTTTTCGATTGTTGCGGAGAAGTGAGGGGAATGAGAGAGAGAGAGAGAGAGAGAGAGAGAGACGAGGAGAGAAAGAGGGACCGAAAAGGAAGGGAAACACTGACGTCGTCAGTGTTTTAACAAATCTAGATGACAGGTTAACTGACCTTTCCTGAAGCCGACTGGTGTCTTCAGCAGTGTTGATATTTAACATATTGGATCGCACTCTCGACCTCGACCAACAATATGACTGTTTTAGGCGAGCCTACGCCTCTAAGTGCTATGGCCTACTGTACTCGCAACCCAAGTCTGGCATAAGGGATTGCAAAATGTAACGGGGGCACCAGCTCCCCAAAGAGTTCACTGGTTGTGCCACAATGTAACATAGCTTTTTATTTTGTCACACACACGCATATATGTACACAATCAACTGAGCATTAAACTGACAATGAATGTTAGTTATAAACACACAACATCCGGTCATTAGCTTTGTATTTTACCTAGTTATGTACATGCTTACCCATTAATTCTATATATTGATTTTTGGATGAAATTTAATTTACTGTTTTAAACTTTCTCATAGTATATATATATATATATATATATATATATATATATATATATATATATATATATATATATATATGGCTTTGCCAGCTCGCTATCGCTTCGCAAATTTACATACTTGAAACATTAATGTAAAATGATAAAAGTGAATGTATGGCTTGCTTCAATAATTACGTATGCAAATGTATTCCTATAAAAACAGAAGGGAGATTTAATCTTCATAACTGCTCGTAGAAAATAGAGGAAATAATTTCTTCCACTTTTTAATAGACACGAAAAAACTATTCCATTGTTCTTTATATTTTTATACTGAAATGGGAATTAATCAGAGAGAGAGAGAGAGAGAGGGGGGGGGGCTGAGAGAGAAAGAGAAAAAGAGTAAAATAAAGAGTTAGTTAGAAAGTTAGACAGATAGTGTATTTTTAAGTAAAACTTTGCTTGGGTATTTCTTTTTTAAGTAAGATTTAACTCGCGTATTTCTGTAACGATATTAATGAAACGCTCGTTACTACAACCCTTAATTAACGTTTCCTGAAATTCGAAAGTTTGGAAACGTTTTTACACAAATGTTTTCTCATCTTTATTAAAGCCTTTAAACTGTCCATATTCCTTTGATCCCCAATTACTCTCGGGTATAGCGTTCGTTTCTCATCGTGCGCCGATGTGGATGGGGTGTATCTTTTAACGGGGACACATGTGTGGATTGTGTTTATGCGTGTGTGCGTGTTTCTTTCAATGCAGTCCATCGATTATACGATGCCTACAACTCCTTTCGTTGTGCCGTTAATTTTTTAAACTTACTTATTTTCTCTCTCTTTTCTCATTTTACAAACATATCCAGTGTCCTCTTCAAATTAAAAAAATACCTTTTTTCTTTTTCTTTTCTTCATCATTATTAAACGTCGCATCGATTTCTGCTTCGCCTTCCTCTTTTCGTTGTATAAATTGTCTTGATCGTCGTATCTGTTTTCTCGGCCGTTGATTGTCTGGTGCGGTGTATCTGTTCTATGGGAATAAAATTGTTTAAACGGCAAAAGAATTCGGAAGAGAGGTCTGGAGAGGATTCTTTCCTGATAACGGCGGGGAGAGAGTTGCCATTTTCTAGTTCGTTTGTTTCTCTAGTTTTCTGACTTGACTATTATGTAAATTCTACTTGACGATATGAGAGGGGGGGGCTCATTTTCGTCTCATAGAACTCAACTCAAAGTTTCAGATCATATTTTTCTGCCTCCACACGCCTCGAGCTCCATCGTGGCCTGACCAACGATTCTTGTCTCGACAATAACAAAGACGTCACGTGGCCTTTGTTCGCCACAACTAATCAAGTAAGCGTATTTCCTCTCATTTTGTGTCTAACACCGCTAAACCCAAAAGTTTCATCTCAGTTAAAATTGTCTATATATTATTACATTGAGAATGAATCATCCACCAACTCTCATGTCATCCTAACCTGTACACAATTTATCAATTTCACCTGATTCAAAATTGATACTAGCTGAGGTATACCTTTTCAAAAATAGGGTCCAGCATAATCTAACTTTTGTTGTTTGTTTGTTTGTTGGTTTGTTTGTTTGTTTGGTTTAACCTCAATTAGTCGTTCCGGTTTCATAGTAAGATTTACCTCGCGTGTAACAACCGTATAAATTCAAGTTTTATATATAAAACTAAATTACTATTCCCTCAGGCCGTACCGGGTAGCCATGCTATTATAGAGTGACAAAGGTTTCATTCATAACGTTGTAAACGCAAAACATTGACATTTCGGTCATTTCGAAACAGGTTTATTCATCTTTTAAATGTGACCTAAATAAAGGAAAAGAACGGAAAGAAATGGAAAATAAACCAATTTGCTTTTTAACTAACAATTTAGAAAAAATAAGTTGGACCGTCTACAGAAAGAAACATTCGGACACAAATGCTAAATATTTGTCTAGGAAATAAAACAATATTGCGAAACATCTATTTGTTATATTAAAATCAAAACAATCATTGAATTAACAAAAACAATAACAAATAATAGTTAATTTATAAAAAATGAAAACTTTTTAAAAACCAATGTGCCAATTAATAACCTTGCGACTCTGATATCGCATATGCATAAACAGTAAAGAAAAAAGATAATGCGTCTATAGAATAATCTGAATTTATTTTAAATAGAGTGTTCTGACTTTACCGGTCGTGAGAGAAATCGGTCCAACTTTCGCATTTATTCATATATATATATATATATATATATATGTATATATATATATATAGTAAGTTATGAAAATATACTTATGATTGAGCTACACAGAGGCTTACGCGTTTCATCCCCGGAATGAATCGCCAGGCTAAATTTTTAGCCTGACGATTCCCTCTGGGGATGAAACGCGGAAAGGTCTTTGTAGCTTAATTGCCATAAATATATTTTAATAACTAACTACCTAGCTCTACTCAGATATCGAGCACTGTTGAAGTAAATACTGAGAATTGATACATAAAAAATTATATCTCCTTATAACATTTTATGTGGATTCATAGAATAATTATATATATATATATATATATATATATATGTGTGTGTGTGTGTGTGTGTGTGTGTGTGTGTGTGTGTTGGGGGTGTCATCTATAGACATACTGTTTCGCTTTATCACAACTTTAGTGTAGCTACATCAGCACTCACCACAAGTAGGGGATCGAACCAACCGTTGATAGTCAGCAGCTTTAACCGCCAAGCCACGGACAGTAAATGATATCTACTTGGATATATATTTGTTTATTTACAAAGAGCTTTGCATTACGCTGATGTAGTAGCAGGCGATATCATAATCGACAGTGCTCAACACGAGAAGGGGGCTCATATAGTCATCCACAGACTGTTAGCTGTATCATAACTCTTCAGTGTTGCTAGTTTATTAAGTAAAGTATCATTTGTAGGTATATATATATATATATACGTACAAAGGAAACTTTACTTTATAAATATAGTGATGTAAAATATGCACTGCCTTCTATTGATAACAATCGTTCGGATAAAGAATATAAAAGTGATAGGGCTATTTTATGAATGGTGATACTTCAGACATCTAAAAAAAATGTTCCGAGAAATAAAATCGATGAAGTCCGTCTGAGATTGTGAACTTGATTTTTCTGGCAAAGTCCTGTGAAAAGCAATAACAGTCTCGACGATATCTATTCAAAACAAGTACCCGACACCTCGAAGTCAGAGAATATATGGGTTGAAAACACTTAGAAATACAAAGAAAATGTTACTTTTATGTCAACTGTGAAACGTATGCAAAACGAAACATGGCTTCTGGAATCCATAGGAAGACGCAACGGCGTCACAAGAATTATTCCCCGACTTTCATCTTATTTTATTTTATTTCATTTCATGTTTTTCACTGGAATGGATACGAGAGAGCAAAGGAAAGATAACCGCAGGTGTTCAATCAATACATTCCCCTTCTTGGTATATTGTTGCTGAAGAACGATGTTCAAATTGATTGATTTGCATTCCGACTCAGAAAATTTTGGGTCAAGAAAATAGTTTAACTTTACAAAGAGAATATATAGACGTATAGAACTCATTGTGGCGTTAATAAGTGTGTCTAATATATATATATATATATATATATATATATATATATATATATATATATATATATATATATATATATATATATGTGTGTGTTTATGTGTGTGTGTGTGTCATATTATTTTATATGGCTTACATCGGAATACTAAGGTTTCGAGGCAACAGTCTCTTCAGATATCATTTATAGACACATATAAATATGTATTCATTTATAATTCCTGTCATCAATACATATATATATATATATATATATATATAATGATTTTTTGGGGAGTACACAATTTCATTATCGCAAGCATGAAAGGAAGACGAATTCTATCGTTCATGACTAAAAGTTAATAAAGAAAAATAATGCCACATGACCGGTTTCGCCCTCTCTTAACAAAGGCTGTATCAAGGGATTTAAAAGAAAAAAACGAGGGATTTACAAAAAACGAGGGATTTAAAAAAAAAAAACAGTGTGAAAAGAGAGAGTACAGAAAATAAAATAGCGTTATGTTACATGTACAATGGAGGATGAATCTTAGAGACTGATCACATCTCGTCCCAATAGACATTCCCTTTGTTTACAAAGGGAGGGACGTTTAAGACGAACGTGGATCGTCTCCAAGATCATGAGCATGACTGCGAATGGTGAAGGAGTCCATGCTAAAATTCCTAGCGCACGGCGGGTTTTTAAGTAAATGTATGTGTTATTTTGAACGTCCGTTGACCGGGAGGTTTCATTCCTGATCTTACTCGGAATATTCTGTTAGACTCTACTATCCAATTCCTACCTACGTAGTGAGCACTGCAACTACATTTAAAATGATAAATTACATTATGTTTATGATGGGGGGGGGGTAAAACGTCTTTACGAGAGGACGCCAATAAAAGTTTTGTAGAAAACACAACACGCGCATTCGAAGAAAAATAACAATTTTCAACTGCTGAGCTGATTTGCTTGGCGAAAATTGTTATTTTTCTTCAGATTGTGCGGGTCTTCCATTACAGACCGTTTACTTAAAAACCCGCCGTGCGCTAGTAATTTTAGTATGGACTCCTTCACCATCCTCAGTCATGCTCACTCATTATACCATCTAAAAATCTTGGAGACGATACACGTTCATCTTAAACGTCCGTCCCTTTGTAAGCAAAGGGAATGTATATTGGGACTAGATGTGATCAGTCTCTAAGATTCATCCTCCATTGTACATATAACATGACGCTATTTTATTTTTTGTACTCTCTTTTCACCCCGATTTTTTAAAAATCTCTCTTTTGTTTTAAATCCCTCGTTAAGAGAGGGCGAAACCCGTCGGCTGGGATTATTTTTCTTGAATAACTTTTAATCATAAACGATAGAATTCGTCTTCCCTTCATGCTTGCGATAATATATATATATATATAATGTAGTTTTATCTCATTATTCTTATTGGTGATGCCAGCGTTCGTTGTTTTAGTGTTTGCTTACTATAACTTAAATTGTATCACTTCATAAGTGATTAATATGCAGACAATTGCATAATTAGTCGCTCTGAACTTTATAGGACGTATTTTTCGTTAATATATATATTTTTATTTATTTTATACGTAAGTACATATATGTTTGTATAAAATTAATAAATATATATATATATATATATATATATATACACACACACACACATATATATATATATATATATATATATATATATAGTATACATTTATGTTCATAAAAATATTTTGTCTATATACGTCCATAGATGTCTCAGCAACATCTTTGTTTAAGCTAAGTTCCCTCATGTCAAGTTGTCATGGTGTAACTAAAAAGAATCATTTGGACATGAAACTTTCAGAAAAAAAACAAGGAGCATATAAATACTGGAATGTCTTTTATTGTCTTAGTTTCCGCTTCCTTTTTATTATTAAATATATTATCTGTTTATTGCTTTGGACTTTTAAAAACTCACATATCTAACCAGTATTTGAATGTAGTATTTAATTCTTGACGGAGCGTGAGATAGATGTCGGTCATGACTGATTTCTAATGGCGGCCGAAGTTGTTTGAATCACTTGTAAAAGAAACTTACCTACTGCCCTTCAAATGTTTATTTTAAGTTTATATTTCCCCCACCTTTAGCGGTAAAAGCATAGCGATAACGACACATATCTACACATATATTTACATGTGTATATAAACATACCTACGTGCATATAGCTACATAGTAAAATATCCTTTGTATGTACCTACACTCTTACAAATATTCATATATATATATATATATATATATATATATATATATATATATATATATATATATATATATAATGATGAATATTTTAAATTTTTACCCACATACATATATGTTGCATTCTTTTCCTGGACTTATGCGTGTGGATTATAACAGTTCTGCAAGTCGCACGATTCGAACCCCTGACTCAAGAAACCTTTCACTTTCAAGCCTGAGCTTCTCCATCGATGTAGCCAACCTTACAGCTATAGGGAAATAACAGAATTAAAGTATATTATCTCTTTACGCGCGGGCATATGTAGTAGGCTGTCATAGCATTGTTTACCAATGCAGATAGACGGAACTTCGCATTTAAGCATTAATTGAGCAGAGTATTTATAATTCTCTTAAAAAGTCCATCCTTCATTAAACGGGGGTATAAACAATATTATGCGATATATTTAAATAAATAGTATGTGTATGTGTGGGTGTGTATGTTTGTCGCTCACCTATGTACAAGATTCAAAACTAACCGCACGCACACATACCCGGGCACAACAGCCAATTCGGCGACAGGGTAATAAAACATAATAACTTTCAAAATAAAATCCAAGCACTTCAAGAAATGGAGATGACCGATAAAATAAAAGTCAAAATCACACGTACCTAATAAAAACGCACTACTTTGACCAAGAGAAACAGAAAATAATAAAACACAAAATAAAAAATATAAAAATGTCAAAACACATATACACAGACCCGCAAACCCACACATGCGCAAAACCGCCAAACAATAACACATTTCTTGAAACGAAACAACACTCTTTCAAAACGAAAGACATTTCTTCAAATGGGTTTACATGTCTGATGAGAGCGGACCACCGCTTTAAACGCGTTATATAAAATTATAAAATGATTAAACAACAAAATAATAAATAAATGTTGAAAAAAACTTTTTACAAATGTTGGTAGCCTTACTTCTTTACATATATATATATATATATATATATATATATATATATATACTACACCTGACACAAAATAAATGCTCTCTACGATGCATTTGTATGTACCCATTGGCAAAGAAACGAACAGTCCCACACATACAAACACACATACCAACACGCACACAGGTAAATCCATAGATATGTGACAAGGGAACTGCAAAATACATTTATGAAAGTTTCTTGTAACGATAATCTCATTTCAACTTTAAATTTCACGTAATACATAATATGAATATACAAATCAAATTCTCTTACATATTTCATATTGACTCAAAAAATGTACTTATGAATTTATTTTTAACTATTATTCTAAAATTTATACACTTTCTTTCGAAACGGATGTACATTGGAGCTCTTTTAAGTAGATTAGAAAATTTGTTTAAAAATATATAACAATATTTAAAAAAAATCTTATTGCGTGAATGATACAGTTTTTTTCAATTGTTTATTTCTAATAAAGTACTCTACCGTAGCACGGTACCAATAAAATAATTCTAAAATTCAAAAAGCTCTCTATAGCTTGTGGATCATTTATTGTTGTTTTAGTGTTGTTGTAGTTCCTGGTTAATTGTTTACTAATTGTTAGTAGGTAATACAAGACACAAAATGAAAACACGGACACAGATTATGCTGTGAGTTGATTTATGTATTACTCGATCGACAGTTATACACATCGATGTGTATATGCTGACACATGTCTCTGCTCTCGCCAGTGAATAACGTTAGTCGTTTTTCGTGCATAGCTTAAAGAAAATTCCTTCGTCTGTGATTCCCTCCCCGCTTTCTATTTCTGGCGTCTCTTTTGCTGCTCTTCTCGCTATCCCTATTTACTTGCTTCTCAACAGAAAAGGAGTTAAAGACAAGTTAAAGGTATTTAATGTTGGGAAACCCCAGCTCCGAAAACAGTGCTCACTGGATTAAGATAACAATGTAAATTGCATCAGTCTAGAAAAATGATTTCTTCATTAAGTGCAACAGAAAAATTAAGTGTAGTGTCGGTACAGACACACCACTCTTATCCTAGTCAGAATGGAACATGTATGCTAATTTATCTGTATAGCTTATGTCACGATGTACATACATAAACATTCTAGGAACAGCTCCCGCGTTTTTAACTAAAAAAATAATACCGATTCGGATAATTTTGTGAATTCCATTTATTTACTAAATTTTATTAAACTATTCGATGTACTTTAAAATATATTTATTTACCTAATTCTAATAAAAATGTTGTCATTGTCCGTTCACTAACGTCATAAAAATTCTAACACAAATTGCATTTTCAAAATGCATAAATCAATTTCGTTTCAATATTGTTTACACAAAATAATTCGACTTACGATTTCTTCGTCTGTATCGTATTTCTTCGTCTGTAACGTATTTCTAAATTATACGCTTACTGTCTGCACGTGTTACACTATTACTGCATGAGAATAGTTCGATTATTTTTCAAGGTCTCAATTAACTCTGGTTTCTACAAATCAAACTTTCATGACATATTTTTTTGTGAAATAAATGGAGAACTCTTTGCTAGCTGACACTGCTTATATAAGCACTAAAATTCTATTTTTTCATGGATTGTGACTGAAGACATAACGGTAAGTATATCTCACTGTTGATAAAACAGTCGGGTTTCGATTTAACTTCGCGTACACATCTCTTTGACCGCAATAAAACGGTGATTACTAAGAAACCCACTGCTGCTGATATATATATATATATATATATGGTACACGTATGGTATTAGTTTCTGTAGATGTAAGTCTGTTCCAGTGTTTATAAAAAGTGCTCAATAACAATAGACCTGTTATTTAGTATATATTTTTTATTTATACAAACATCACTGTGAAGAGTACAACCGAAACATACATGTATGCACATATGTAACCAATAATGTTCGTATAAATAAAAATTTATAGTATATATATATATATATATATATATATATATATATATATATATATATATATACTATAAATGTTTTTATAAACACTGGAACGGACTTGCATATACAAGAACTAATACCATACGTGTACCATATATATATATATATATATATATATATATATATATAAATATATATATACTATAAATGTGTTTATAAACACTGAAACGGACTTACATCTACCGAAACTAATACCATACGTGTACCATATATATATATATATATATATATATATATATATATATATATATATATATATATATATATATAATATAAAATGAAGTAATAAAATAAGATAAGTAATAAAAATAAGATATTAGTTGACGCTTATATATATATATATATATATATATATTATAATATGAAATGAAGTAATAAAATAAGGTGTCAAATAAATTTTATTAGAATTCAAAGTTCAAGCAAAGTATCCTTAAGTCCTTAGCTCATGAGTTTTCAAAGATAATTCTTCTCTTCAGAGGACCATTACCGCAGTTATACTACTACAGGTAATAAAATTATATAATAAATTATATAATAAATTATATAATAAATTATAAAATTATATAATAAAATTATATAATAAAATTTATATATATGTATATATATATATATATATATATATATATATATATATATATATATATATATATATACTATAAATGTTTGTATAAACACTGGAACGGACTTACATCTACAGAAACTAATACCATACGTGTACAATATATATATATACATATATATATATATATATATATATATATATATATATATATACATTTCGAAACCAATTTTTAAAAAAATTTAAATACTGGAAGCTATCTACATAAAAACACAACAACCTAATATAATAACATCACATATGAAACCAGTGGTAACATTTTCAAATGCTTACCGTTTTGCGATTTTGTTCTGTGATACCATCCAGCGTTGCTGAATTTGAATCGTCAACGACTTCCTGGAACAATGCGGACAACGTTCTCTGCACGTTTCTCAGCTGTCTTTTTAAAAATTCTCTTCTTTCTCTAGCTTTTTTGTTCATTTGCTTTTGACACCTGGGGATGATTCGACGAAGAATCGAAAACGTCCGTGAAACCTGCCAAATCTATGGAACATTTAATAATTTTTTTGAGTTTAATACAAAAAAGACCATCTGAAAAGTTGATGAAATAAAAAAGGTATAATTAGCAGACGAATTCTGTTATTTTTAATAATGTTTTCATAATATATATATATATATATATATATATATATATATATATATATATATATATATATATATATATATATATATATATATAAGGGGAGTATTTTTATTGAGGAAATATTTCGTTAACTCTTACAGATGACTTGTGTTTGTATATTTTCCTTGATCCTGTCTAGATGTCTGATTCATGTTCGAGTTTCAAGAGAAAATTTTTTTAAATACATGTTCTACTCGACACCATCCCCCTTAAAATGGCTTCAGAAGAAGTCTAATGTAAAAGGTTGCCTATCGAGTATGGTAAATTCATTTATCAGCTGCAGCTTGAAACTCAAACATTAAATTATTATCTTGAAATGATGAAGGAGAAATATACTCATGGTATCTTTAATACTTAACGATATATGCATAGGTAGAAAGATAGATAGATACATACATACATACATATCAAAATGCATGTTTAAGTAGACATACAGACTTACAGACAATGTTTGTTTTATATAGTCATAAGTTAATTATTTCAGCTTTTACAAGGACATCGTAAATTAATTCAGTCATTATTTTAAAAGAAAACAAAACGTGACCATTATCTTTATATCAAATTGTGCGATACCAAACTACTTTACCTTTTGTATCAATAATTTAATAAGCAATTTCTTAAGACAAATATCTGTGGTACTGTCAGATGGTGGAAGATGAATATTGTCGCCGATTCCTTTTCTAATTTATTCAAAATAATTTTAATCTATATTCTTCCAATCGACTTTACATTTCTTTATTTTGTATGTGCATGATTTATTTTACGAAACAAAAATGGCTGCATCTGACAACCGGCTAATTCCTGTCCACTTGCATATCTATATAAGATAAAGATATCTTTATAAATAATTACGACATATTCTGCTCATTGACATATGTACCTTATGATAAAAATGAAAATGATAATTCTCAAATATCTGATACACGTGTATTTAACTGAAATATCGATTGAGTTATATTTTGGAAACGCTTAAGAAGACGTGATTGTATAGAAATTTTGTAGGAAATATGTAAAAACCCTGTTTCATAAATCGCTAGGCTTTGTCATTCGTTCGCAGTTTTATTGTACAATTTTGATCTCTATAACATAAAGGTTAACGTCTGAAAACAATTTATTGAAACTTTCGATTAGTTCAATTATTCGGACTATTGTTCAATCTTGCTATTCTCATAATCTTTCGGCTGATGTAATCTCCGGACGTCTTCATGTGTGTCGTGTAATTAATAAATAAGTATATATAATAATACTACACATCTAACATAAGTTTGAGTTTAAAGCTCTCCAAATTCCCCACAAAAAACACGTGACACAACGGATGTAGGTGTTAAGTAATAATCAGTTGTAAATCACAGTTTACTAGAGGTTGAAGGTTCAAGACTAATTGCGGGTGATCTTTAGAATTAAATGAAAGTTAAAGAGGTTTACTCCATCATGGCTTACAAGACGAGAACAATCTAACCCCGTGGATTGAATAAAGGGTTCAGATCAAACCTTCGCATGAGTTGCTGAGTTTGATATTAAGATTCACGAGTTCAATAAGACGCGCTTAAAGAAGGTCAAAGGTTACATCGGCCGAAACGTTGTGATAATAACACCCGAGATCAGAACCAATAATCCAAATAATACATAATAGTGGTTTATAGTAATAGCCTGTTTACCCATTACGACACACCCAGCATATCAAGATGCGTCTTGCCCAATTTGATGTAATTCTAGTGAATAGTTTTGGAGCCTATAAGTGACCAATAAACAGGCAAAAATCCGCAATTATAATGGATTTAATTTGAATAATTATAAACTAATTATAGAAATATTATTATCCTTGACTCTATAAAGACAGATGTTTATAAATAAATATACTTTTAAACACGTGTCTTTTTCTAGCGCACAGCCGAAACCATTTCAAGGGAGATGACGTAAATAGAAAGTCAGACAAAAAACACACTGACGTTGCCGCCTGCAATTAATTTTAAAAGAAATCCCTCACTCTATAATAGAAAGTAAACGGTAGGTATTTTTTTCTTATTCAGATCATCAGAAATAATAAGAACAATTCATATATCAATGATAAAGTAAGTGAAGTAATTCTATAATGTTAGGTCAATATTTTAGAGGATTGATGAATAGCGAGTGGGAACACTTGCGAAGCATACCTTTTCACCTTGTTTTTGACGGAGAGTGTACACTATGAAAATAATAATTCTCAACAGAGGGAAAAGTCGCACGATGGAAATTATACATTATAGTATATGCGTGATGTCTTTGTCCTTCTGTCTGTCCAGGGTGTAAGTTGAAAACAAATCTATAACAAGATCGCACACAACTTTTATTCAAATAAATCATTACGACAAACACAATGACGGTATTAAAGTTGCATAGTGTTTTTGTAATTATTTCATTTTTTAATTATTTATTTTGTAATTATTATTACTAAGAGGCAACAAGTATTCGGCTATTTTAACCGCTATAAGTCAACTACAAATAAACAGAAATTTATAGCATCAAGAAATCTTTGTAAGATTGTAACAACCGCAGCTATGAGTATGGTATACCGAGATGACCAGAAAACGCATAAAGTCACAGAAATTAAAAACTCGGGACTTTTGGAAAATCTATGATAATGTGATGAATTAACAATTCACCCGTTATGCAACCACAAGGATGTCGCATGCACGGCCACTGATAAGGCTGAACTACTTTTCTGATGATTTGCCTTGAACTCAAACATGGACTCCGGAAACCACTCTCTCCCAAATTTCCAATTTCGAACTAAGCCACACTTGATAACATGATCATCACCTCTTCTAATGTCCGGGATATCATTTAAAACCATGACACCCAAAAGCATGCGGGCCTGACATTATCCCTGTTATAGTAATAACTCCTGGTCTACTCCTGATCTTCGCTAAAATCCTTGAATCTTTAATCAATCGAGCGATAGCCCGCTACCTCGTTAATGCTTAACTTTTTTCTGACACAGTATAGATTCAGAAAAAAAACTTTCTACAGCGAATATCCTAAAGGTAATTTCTGGATGCATATATTATACAGTGGACAAGGTAGGCGAAGCTAGGGCGGTAGCGCTTGATATATCTAAAGCCTTTGACAAGGTCTGGTATTAAAGTCTTCTCATGAAAATTAATTCGTATGGTATTACTGGACGAACATGTAATATAATTAGATACTTCCTAGCCAACAGAAATATACAGTTGTCCTCGATGGCCGTATATCCAAACAACATGGCATTAATTCGGATGTATCTTAGGTGTTGATCCTTGAACTTTTATTGTTACTGATTTTCATAAACAACATCACTGATGAAATTTTGTCCGCGATGAATATATTAGCTAATGACACCACGCTCTATTCTTGAAATGTATGTAAAACGAACGCGCACATAACTAACGCGATAGCTGAATCTATAGGAACGCTCCAATCTGTAGTTAAATGGGAACACAAATGGATGATAACATTTAATGCTACTAAGACAAAGCTTATTTCATTTAACAAGTATAAGAAACCATTTCAACTACCGATTGCCATAACTAATAGCACGCTACATGAGAGTATAATATTCAAACTACTTGGCCTAACATTCACAGATCATATGAATTAGAACAAATACATAGAAGATATTGACAAGGCTGATGCAAGGAAAGTGAACTCTTTCTATCGTGTTTTAAAACTTCTCACACCTGCCAGTTTTTATATCTCTACAAAGCCACCATCCACCCATGCATGGAGTATTGTTGTCACATCTAGGCTGGCGCATCAACCACTAGTCTCTACCTCTTAAACATGTTTTAAAAAAGAGTCTCTAATCTGATAGGTTCCACACTTCTAACCAAGATATAGCACCTGTCCCATCGCCGTAATTTTGCATCCCTGTGTTTGTTTTGTAAGTACTTCAATAGAATGTGTTGCGACGAACCATCTGCTCTGATTCCCCATCGGTGTAAATACACCCAACCAACGCGATGGTCAATTAAATCTAATTCCTTCACCGTGGAGATCCACAGACGGTGGAGGTATTTTTATCTAATAGCTTTTTTTCCTTGAACTGCTAACCTTTGGAATTTGCTCCCTGCAAACTGTTTTCCTGACTTTACCAACATGCAAAAAATGTAAATGTAATGTGAACGAATATCTTGCTGCAAAACCCTTATCTTAGGATGACCATTATAAATCTGGTCCCAAATTGAAAGTATCCCCTTACGATTCAGTGGCAATGTACTGCCTTGTCTTGGGTTAGGGTTAGTTGTTTTGAATGAATAAAAGTAAAATGAAAACATTAAGCTGCATTTGATTATGGTAGAGGATTTTGTTTTCAGTTGCGTCTCTGAACAGTCAAACCCGAATGACAGCCAGAAACGAAAAACGCAAGGAAATCACATTTATACTATAGATACCTGTGTATGTGTTTAAGTCTGATATAAACGTGAATGAGCGCGTGTATGTTATTCTTTGTGTGTGCCCACTCCTCAACTGAGACATCATTTCATTTTAGCTAGACACTTTAAAGTTTCTCCTGTTCCAATCCTTCATTCAGTATTTCTCATCAAGCTAAACTTTTGACTGTTCGTTTCTTCCCTTTCATGTTACAATTGGGAACCAACATAAAAGTCGATATGAGGCTTTTATTATGTTTGTCCCTCAGGCGGAAATGGCTTTTGCATTCTTCACACGCCGCAAATTAGAAGATACCGGATCCTTAAAATTAAACTTCAGAACTTTTGGCTTTGATGACCGATGTTAACGGTAACTTCAGAAACATTTTCAAATCAACGTACTAAAGGGTTTCTTGTGTACACCCCAGGAATAGACATTCGAATAACTTTAAAATCTGTCGAAATATGTGTTTTTCTTCTTATATTCTACGGTCTTAAAAGAAAACATTTACTTAAATAATGTCCATCTTCCATAAAAGAATTGCCAATTATTATTTTGTTGCGAATATTCACGTGAAATATCTTTATACGTACACGTACATGTACACGCACACAAACATGCGGACACACATATACATGCCTACCCAATCAATTACCTAACTATCCTTCTCCCATTATTTTCTTATCCCATCTCATTTTTACTTACTCCCTTCCTTTCTCCGTTTATTTAGACTTAATAGTTCGCCTTCTACCCTTCCTCCTCGTCCCCTTCAACGTTTCTCTGTATAAAAGCATTCTTTATCAATGAAGAAGTGTGTCTATCACAGAATAAGTTCGGTTCCTCTAGTATTTTTTTTTGTTGGCTTTGGAGATGTGTGGGTGTACTTATTTCAACCAGTCTTTTTACATGCTTATCTACTGATTCCATGTATTAATAATTCTCTCTCTGTCTGTCTGTCTGTCTGTCTGTCTGTCTCTCTCTCTCTCTCTTTAGAGTAGATCTTTATAAATATATATATATATATATGTGTGTGTGTGTGTGTGTGTTTTCAAGCCTACAAAAATACACACGTGATTAGAGAAGTAGGTTTCTTCAGACCTCTATAACGTTAGGTCTTAAGATATCTAAAGATCGAAACACACTTACAATTATATCGCCACTCAAAACTCTATATATCCTACATATACAAAATAAGGTGTGTATTTATTTTTGGAATGTGGAGTTTAAGTGTATTAGTATTTTGTGCGATGATTTTTGTGTTATCTACTAGAAGTTTACGGATATGCGAACGGGGGCAGGAATGCCTTTTATAGAGGTGCTGGGTTATGGCGGAGTCGTTAGATAAATGCATAGTTAATCTTCTGGATAGCGTCGTAACAGTCGACCCTATGTATACATTTTCATGATTGTCAGAGACATTCTCCCAAAGGGCATTTAAACTTGTATACAAGGCCGGTCATATCAAGAACTCTAATCCGGGGTGAAGAATTATTTTTAACAACCAGATTGGTAGTTTTAGTTTTATTATAATAGATAATTAGTTTTACTTTTTTGTTTGGGTCGGTGGGGAGTAAGTTTTTATCTATAATGTTTTGAGAACCTGTTCGTCTATTTTATAGTTATGATGAAATACTCGAAGCCCTATACATTAAAACAGAAAAACCAGCTATTAACAAGATTAACTATACTATTTGTACTAATATACTCAAATGCCTATAAATATAAATTTACATAAAACACAGTCCTTTATTTTCCCGCCTAAATAGAATATATATTCACTCCTAGGTCTATGCCAGGTTAACATTGCTCCACTGACGACGGACCTGGAAGAGTCCGAAAGCGCTTTGGGAAGCTATGGCAATTTTATCAGCCAGTTTCCGTCTGAAACTAAGAACCTAATCAGAAAAACGGAAAGGATCTTAGAAAAAATAACCAGACACAAGATGTCCGTTATTTTTAATGATACTTGTATATATATATATATATATATATATATATATATATATATATATATATATATATATATAAACAAAAAGTAAACATAGAATTACAGAGAAAAGTGGCGAAATCGCCGCTGAACGCCAATGCGTCTTTAGCACGGCTCCGCTCCTACACACAAGGCGTCGCTGCTCAGTAATTTTCCTCAACACACATCGCCGAATTTGTGGCCGATTACTCCACACAACGGCAACACCTTGACTATTTCTTCCGAGGCGTGGTCGAGGCTAAGACCGGCAAGTATGTCTACAAAACGGCTGACTCGTTGAAAGCTGCTTTTGTGGTGACGTTCGCGGCTTATAGACAAGGGTATGGTCGGCAAAGCGTGTGACTCATTTCGCTCCCGCTTTGATATGGTCGTTTCTGGTGGTGGCGGTTACATTGAAAAATTATGTAGTATGTAACACTTTATGTTAAATGTGGGATTTTGCTGATACACCCTATATATAGAGAGAGACAGAGATTTGGTTGGTTTGTTGTTTTTGTTTTACGGCATATCAACCCATTTCAGGTCATTTAGTGCTGAATCCGGTCATTTTGGTGAAGGTTTTCATGCTCCAAATTCTTTATATGTTTAAGTATATATTCATGGTGTTTGGTTGAGTGACGAAAAGGGGAGAGGGACGGAAATTGTTTTTTTGTTTGGGATTTTGCAGAACATGATTGAGTTTTGCAAAGGAAAAAAGAGCAATAAAACATCAATGTTTGGTGCATTTTGAGTCAGGAGGTCAATAACTTCAGACAGCCTGATTTGGTAGCACTAGTAGGTTCTATTTGACCCATAGATGGGGCCCTTACAGGTACTACCACTTCAGGCCACAGTGGACCTGGGAGCAATGTCAACTAAGAGGCAACTCTACATTCCTCACAGCTCGCAAATGGAGGCGTCACCACTGGCGATCTTTTTATGGTCATACCCAGGACCGAGAGACAGAGAGAGAGAGTGTGTGTGCGTGGAGGGTGACGGTGGGTGTCTACTCTATATAAATGATGCTACTGCGAATGTTTTATTTATGTAAAATAAACAATGAATAACAGCTCAATATCTTTACAATGTTCTTCTGCTGTTAGTGTAAATTGAGAGGTTTTAGGGTTACATAATCCTAAAAGAATGACCATTTTATATAAATCACTTGAAATCTCCCACTTTATCAGTTTTGAAACTCGTGTCAAGATTTTAAATGAACTGTCTATTTGTTATTGCCTTTATTTTTCATCATTGATCATAATATTCAGCACTGAATAATAAGAATAATGAATATTCTCACTCAATCAGGATAACAAATGTATGATTAAGGAATCCAAATGAATGTCTTCAACACGTGGGCGCGAAAATAAAAGACAATGAAAGTTCTTTTATTAATAGGTCGTGTTAATAACATATAACACAACATAAATGATAATACATACAAGGTATATTATACATGCAATTAATGAATGTTCTTGATACAATTGAATGCACGCTATTGTAATAAAGAATCAAGAAAGCCGTGCAAATCACACACGCGAAATTTGTCCGTGATCCTCTGGCGGGGGGTGGGTGTTCGTAGACAACGAACCAAACACGACAGGTCTGTTGAGTCCAGTGACCACCGGGAAACTAGCGGAAGGATCAGGAACTTTATAACTTGCGTGACCACGAGACTAGCCGCGATGTACTATATTGTTACAGACTATAAGGACTCCCTTTATATCGAAAAGAGGGCCTTGTAACCCACAACTCTGGCCCGAAAACTGTACCTCCCAAAGAGAGATAACTTCGTTGTATCTACACTATCATTATTGTTTCTATAATTGAATTAGTTTTTATTATTATCGGATATGTTAAATTATGTGTTGCAAATCTCATTTAGTAAAGAGATTTACTTTCCACTAGATTATCTGTAACGGATCGTCTTTTGGTATGTATATATGTATATATGTATATAAATAATTTTAAATATTAAAGTGTGTTATACCTACAGACGACGTCGTTTCGGTGTCTACCCTCACCAGTGCAGGAGTGGCTCGAACGGAGTTCGCAAATTCAGCCTTGAATCCCGAGCCTAACGCTGATACCTACGCGAGAAATCACCATAGTCATAATTGAAATTAATGTACACTTACATGAGAGGCAAGGGCAAGTGTCATGTTGTCGATAGTGTTCAACGCTCGAGCGGAACATTTAATCATAGGTAGGATGACAACAATCTTGTAATTCCATATATGGCTCTACTATAAAGACTATTACATCTAAAAGGGGCATTAACTACAAATATAGTTAAATATTAAAGTAGTATATGCCTACAGACGACGTCGTTTCTGGTTTTCTATCCTCATCAGTGTAGGAGTGGCGGTTGCATGTATCTATATATGTGTGTCTATAAATTATGTAAAATATAAATAAATGAATACAAATGAAAAACCATTCTCATAATATAAGATATGAAAATGTCTCGACAAAAAAACGGATACGGCTAAATAAAATTTTAAAAATAATGTACAAACAAACAAGACAGTTACAAGAACACATACAAAAGCATTTAAAAACATTTTAAAACAACAATCCATCAGTTGTTATCACGTAATTATGTTTTTGTTAGTATTTCCAACACATATATTCTACGATAAAGTATTTTATTTTGACTTGAAATTAATATTTCTTTTTTTTCTGTTCGCAGTTATTTGTTTTTATTTCTGTTTATTTTCTTATCTATTGTTTATTCGTCAATTCGAATGACCGATGGATATTTTCTAACTGTCGAATTCAGCCATTGTTTCATTCTCTCTATAATTTTGTAAACTCTCGTTGTCTCATAAAATAATCATTACTTGTCGATATTTGTGTTTTTCTTTTCCCCCCGAACTCTATGCAGAGTGAATCTAAAATTATTTGGTTTTCTGCAAATATCATTGTAATGCTCTTACCTTAGCGTTTATTGATGAAAATCAGAATTTATAGCCATGGGATGTACTAATCTCTCTCCTTCACTCTCTCTCTCTCTCTCCCTCTCTTTCTCTCTCTCATATGTATATATATATATACACGAATGTGTATATGTTCTTACAAAAATATATATTTTTAACAATATACTTTTTATAATATCAGAATATTTTCCAAATTGCAAGCTCAATGAAGTAGCATTACAAGTTACAGAGAGTATATAACGCATAGGTGAATTCCAATGATAACGCTCTTATCGTAATTGATTATTGGAAGTGTATATCTTTAAAATGCAAAACTGACAAAAAATGTCACACCTTCTGACGATAAGAGCGTTATTTTTAAAAATCCATGGCCTAAAGGTCATTTAGTATTTGTATTCCTTGTTTGAACACTTGATGAGTAAATAAACTTGTAAACTATGCAAATTTTATCTATTTTATAACTTAATTATCCGGATATATATATATATATATATATATATATATATATATATATATGTATATATACATATATATACATATATGTATATATACATATATGTATATATATATATACATATATGTATATATATACATATATATATGTATATATACACATATATATACATATATGTATGTATATATACACATATATATACATATATGTATATATATACATATATATACATATATATATATACATATACATATATACATGTATATATATACATATATATATGTACATATATATACATATATGTATATATATATAAATACATATATATATACATATATGTATATATATATATATATATATATATATATATAGTGTAAGGCATGAAAATACATTTATGACATTTCAACTATACAGCGTTGTCCGCGTTTCATCCTCATATAAAATCGTCAAGCAAAGTGCCGATTTTATATGAGGATGCAACGCGAACTCTTTTCTATCGCTTAATTATCATCAATATATTTTAATACCTTACTACCTAGCTACTACTTATGTATCGAACACCGTTGAAGCAAATACTGAAATCTACACATAATATATTATCTCCCTGTAATAATATACGTGTATACATGACATAATAATATAAGTATAGATAGATAGATAGATAGATAGATAGATAGATACATACATACATACATACATACATACATACATACATACATACATACATACATACATACATACATACATACATACATACATACATACATAAATACATACATACATATCAAGTATATTATATACCTGCGTATGAAAGGTTGTCCCAATTGTGCGCAGCGTCATAGCTCCTGAATCAATCAGTACTCTAAATTAACATCAACATCCATTTTTTCTATATGTAACAATAATGTTAATGTTATTAAGATTCTTAACAAATTTACAATTTCTATTTCACCGGAAAGACACATTCAAAATCTGACGTTGAATTAATTATCACATTTCAATAGAGCACCTGACACCATGTTAGACTCTGTAAATTTCTTTAGAACTGTAGCCATAACTACTGTTATTTTTTTAAGCGAGATTCATTTGTTTTTATATTTGATTATTTTGTTTCAATTATTATCTGTTTTATGTTGTGGCAAGTCTAATGCAACGCTATATGGCAGTATATGATCATCATGATCACATGTTAGGATTCTACAAAAAAGTTGTGTAGGGTTTTTTTAAACGTTGTAGACACGTGGATTTAATAAGACACATATTTGTATATGTATGTTTACACTATTTCGTGATTTGAATTTTCAAGTCGCTAAATATGACTTATAATATAGATTAAACTTTAAACTGTCGTTACAATTTATTTATATCGGTTTCTAAGTTGTTTGGGACAGAAATGTGCCACTTTTCTAACAAGGGTTTACATTTTGATGACTCATATTTCCTCGATGGAATTAAAGTGATTAACCTCGATATGACTTCAATTTACATATTTCCTATTAAAAAAGGTTTCGTTTTATGCAAATTAAAAACACGAAACGTCTGTACTGTAAATATAAATTGAGGTTAACGAGTCTTCTTTTAAAGTTTGATAGGATCTTGTCGTTCTTCAATGTGGAGATAATGAAGTTATTAGTCTGTAGACGAGGTTTACCCAGAATGAGCACAAACAAACTATCCAGCTGCCTAAATAGCTAAACATTATTTAGAATGTTATTCTTCGATATGAATTTCAACATAGGTTTTCATTTTTCCGAGGATATACTAAAACACAAACTGAAATCTGCAGAGAACAATTTTTATCTTAATACATACATAGTGTACGTCTGTAAATGAAACAACAGATAAAAACTTGCGATAGTCCCTTCCACCCTCGAAAACCACCCGCAGCGTGTGGGATTAAGCCAATCAGCCCAAGCTTATAACTCGTAACTGTTGTCACCCGTTCTGTTTCTGACGCTATGACCAGTGACACTAACGTGACCTATCCAAAGCGCAAGCCTGGGAAATGTGTAGGAGATCCAGAGCTGTCTAAATATCAGGATTCCCGTCTTGGACTAACTTATGTGGTTAAAAGGAGAGCTGCCCAATACATGTGGCACCAGATTGCCTGCAACAGATGCTGGAAAGATCATTGTTGTATCAAATTTCCTTAGCAGCTCCAATCAGGATTTAGTTTCAGGGTTTACTGCCATAGCATTTTATCCTCCCGGAGATAGTCATAAGCCAGTGGGGTCATTTAATTTTTTAAAACTCTTCTGCCATGATCGCTGTTCTGCGTCTAGTAGGTTAATACGCCTAGTGATGCCATGTAAACACATCACGCCTCATATGGTTTAGCCCGCCAATCGAAGATGCGTCCCGAGGCATAGTGCTTGTAGGAGATGGGGCATGAGGATCTGTGGGTAGATGTAGTACATTTCAAGTACGACACGATGTAACCTACCTGGTAGGGTAAATGATATCGCTAGTCCCCACCCATCTCCTAAATGTACCTATAGGCTTAAGGAGACTAAGGCAAATGCAGAAAATAATGATATGGAGGAGGTTAGTACGGCCCTTGTGTTAAATACTCAGTTTGAACGTGACAAAAAAGTCACAAATACAACAGAAAAAAACAAATGTTTCTTTTTGTAGGGGTTGCATTTTTAGTTCTAAATGCGTGTGCATTTGTTGCCAAAAACTTCGAGCTATGATCAGGTTTCTAGATCACACTGAGTTCATGTCTGTCATTCTAGTGTTTTTATTTTATACTTTCATGTCTTATTCTATAGAAAATGCAAGGCCACGACTAATGTTATCTTCGATATATTTTACTAGTATGTTGCCAAACTGTGATCATTGATTAGTCCTCAAAATTAGGGGTATCATTTTGGAGTTCCTCGAAAAGTTCCAGCATTCCACACAGTCGAGTTTAGCAGAAGATTTTGCAATATGTTTCGCTTAAATATAAAAATATAGTAACGGTATTTTAAATGAACGCACGCATAAAAATATATAAGACTCCGATAATTTCTTAATTTCTTTCATGTTTAAGCTGATGTTACTAATATTTTCGAGGAGATGGCATTTTACATATCTATCAGCATTATTGTGTGATATCAAGGCCAAAATCCAAAAGAGAGGTGTCATCTTTTGTTTTTTTTTTGTCTTTTCATCCAGTTAAATCCCCCATTATAAATTTCTCTATGATAAGAGAGAAGCACGTGTTCTAGTTACGAAGCATAGCACACCATCATTATCTAAACGTGTCACTCGGTCATATTGAAAAACAAATATACAACGACGAAAGTCGATAAATTTACGCCTCAATGCAACAAATGACTGTTAAATGTCAATAAAGTCACTTTATAATTTTGTCTTTTAAAATTGTTTTCTAATTTCAAACTAAAAATCGATAACATCTCATTAGGTGAAATATGTTTTGAAAGCAGGTGCGAATTCACAACAATTAGATTTTTTCTCAGAATCTTTGAAAGCTATTTATTCACACAAGAAGTATCTAATAGATGTTCGTAATAGTAATCCGTATAGTTATAACAATTTCATATATAAATATATATAATAGAGAATGGTAGTTTGCTTTATGCATTGCTGGAAAAAGTAGTAATATGTTAAGAAGGCTGAGGGCAATGTAGAGTGCCGGATAGGTTGTAAGCTGGAAGGAACAAAAATAGTAAATCGTAGTGGGGGGGGGACTTACTATTTATTTTTCTTTAAAATATTACATAACTGCAAGGGTGGTATCGACTGTTTGTGTGTTGTCCGGATGATCATTAAAAATCAGTTATTTAATATTTCGAGGAAGATCTTTCTTTTGTCAAAAATAATAGACACCAAAGTAAAATCCGTCTGTGTAGAGAATTCACCAAAAGTGATGCCACAGAGAAGGGTTGGAGAAATAAATTTTCAGTTATGTTTTGTATATAAATGTAGTGTTCACAAATAGGTGTGTAACATTAGATAAATCATTAGGTATTGTATGGTTATTAATTAACTGTTAGTTTTGATAATATATTTTAATTTTTATTTGTTTCTATTTGTTTCTTCGTGTTGTTGTTTTTCTGTCGTATTTTTGTTTTGTTTTTAATATAAAGTGAGTAATTAATCTCGTTTTTATTATTATTAAATTTTATTAAATGTTATTGGTTATCATATATTCAATAAATTAATATTATTTATATATATATATATATATATATATATATATACTAATATATACTAATATATATATATATATGTTTATATATATATATATGTATATATATATATATATTATACAATGTTTTTGAGATGAATCTTACACTGTTGCATAGGGAAACGTAAACGTCATATATTAACCAATAAATGATGCATCTTTTACGGAATATATTTCACGTAGAGAAAACGCCATGAACTTATTCCACGACATCAAGCTATGACTTTCACTGTACTCTCTGAAAGAGGCCTGAACCCCATTCTGTATCTTAACAATAATGTCGTGATTGGTGCTGCAGACGCTACGAACGGTGTATTTTCCACCTTCACTCACGGATAATAGTCCAAGAAGTTGCAATCACGCGAGTTAGAGCCAGATGTTATGACCAGTGAAGTGGTAGATGTTCTCAGATAGCCACCTTTGATCTTCCAGGGAATGTGAAATCGAGCTGACCTCTATTGCCACACATGGTCTTCTTGAATCTATCTCTACAATCAGCTCTTTAGCCACCTAAATTAGATTTGAGATCTACTTTCGAAAATGTAGTATAACATATCGTAGTCTTCGCTGGCAACACACTCACATATAATTAGAGATTGAGGGATTTGGTTTGTATGACGTGCGGCTCTTCATGCAGACTGTAAACGAACAACATATTGTTCTGCGCGTTGTCCAACTGGTCCTGGCAGGAGTTTTTCTCGTCTGCCGAGAGCCAAAGCATCCCTGACTCGAATGGATGGTTGACCTTTTGAGGTGTTTCTTGGCTTCCTATAGCACATTCTTCATAGTTTTTAGCGCTTATATATGATGGTCGACGAGCCATTCAAAGAGCACTAGGCTGTAACTCGTATTTCAGAATTGAAAGAATAATATATATATATATATATATATATATATATATATATATATATATATATATATATATAAGTAAATTTCGTGTACAACAGAATCGTAGGATTAATTTTAGAGGAAGCATTATTATAATCAATGAAACAGACGAGTGGAAAAAAGGAAAATTGTTAAAATTACCTTAAGGCCTTATCGTCTGACCCTCTGAGAGGAAACGTCAGAATGGTAAATTAAAAACTAAAAGTCGAATGAGATATGAGGGGAAAAAAACTTATTTCAGTTGAAGGAAACGATTGAGAAAAAAAAAAGTAAATCTCTCAACGTTATGGTGGCTTTGAATCATTAAAGATCTCCAACTGATGCTTAAAATCTTTTGTCTACACAGGCTAGGTCGAGAGTTGTTAATGACTAACGCCTCAATAATATTGAGATGGTAGTTCGACCTGGCACTGTGTAAAACAGAAAACCACCCATCGGAATACTCGTCAGAACAACTATTTGTACTAACGAGGTGATTGCCGATGGCTGATTCTTGTGCCTGGAAGTTCCCGGGAATCTCGAAACCTTGTGTAGGCGAATATCACGTGGTATGTGTTGGCATATTCTAAATTCTAATCTTTGGGATGTCTTGCCAACGTAGTCAGCTCGACACTGACACATGAATTTATAAACTACAGAATTCTTTTGAATGGCTGGCAAAACATCCTTACGAAAAGAAGAGAAAAAGGTTCGAGTCGTATAAACTACCCTCAACATGGTTGCCGGAAAACAACGTTGAGTAGAAGAAGAAATCCTTTTAACAATGTCAAGGCCGTCAGAACCCAACCATGGGAGTTTCAAATAAATAGGGCAACGTGACGGGCCAATAAATTTACCACCATTAAATAAATCAACTTTACGTGCAATGGTGCTTTTTATAGTATTGATTGGTATATCCATTAGCAAGAAACATATTAGTAATTTCACCAAGTTCTGCATCGAGTCGTGTTGGTGAACAAATCATAAGTGCTCGATGAGTGAGAGTACCAATAAGATTTATTTTTCTTGCTCTTGGGGCGAAGGAAAACCAATTTAGATAAAGGCCTGTAAATGTTGGTTTTCTATACACACAGGTTTCAAATGATAAACCAGCTTTAGACACTAAAACATCGAGGAATGGTAAGGAACCACATTCCTCGACCTCCATAGTGAATTGCAACGATGGATGCAAGTCACAAAGAAGACGAAAAAACTGTTCAGCATCACTCCGTGAGGGAAAACAAGCAAAAGTGTCATCAACGTAACGTGTGTAGAAAGCCGGCTTGGTAACTTTGGAAAATAATTGGGTTTCCAACAATCCAACGAAAATGTTGGCTAACGATGGACCAAGAGGGCTGCCCATGGATATACCATCAATTTGCCGATACATTATATTATTGAAACTGAAGGAAACTGATTTAGTAGCAAGTTCTATCAGCTCAACAAAAATTCGTTCAGGAAACTGTGGAGACTTTAAGGGGCCACGGTAAAGATAATCTGCACATATACCAATGGTTTCATCCAAAGGTACATTGGTAAACAGACTACTAATGTCAAAAGAAGCCAAGAACTCGGTATCCTTTGAGAGAGATAATTTGTGTATAGAAGACACAAATTGGAAGGAATCAGAGATACAATAGTCCAAATAAAAAGTAAGTACGGGCTTAAGAATATCAACTAACCATTTACCAAGTGCGTGAGGTGCAGAATATATATATATATATATATATATATATATATATATATATATATATATATATATATATATATATATATATATATATGGGGTAAAGTACACGATGATTCATGAAAATGAAATGTCGTGGTGGACAAAATGTGTGAAAAAATGACAAACAGAAAACCAGTTAAATGCAGGAGAAAAACAAAAACAAGAGATGTTTTGACAATTTTATGCCCACCCCATTTGTTTACCTTAGTCAGCATTTCTGTCCTTTCTTCCCTCTTGTCGCCTTTCACCCTCCCCCACCGCTTTCTCTATACTAGCTCATTAGCTGTGAAAGTAAAAGAGAGAAAGAGGAGAAATAAACATATAAACAGAAGAATAAGAAACATAGAAGAATGTGTCACCCACTTATACTTATTTTAACATCACTTAATGTCTTCTCATATGGTCCAATCAGATCATCCTTCCCTCATCCCATGTGTGCGCCTTCAAAATAAAATTATTTCCATATCTTCATTTTTTGAAGACTTTCGCCACGAACGAAACCAGTAAAAACTTCTCTTGCTTTTGTTTTTCTCCTGCACTTTAACTTTTTTCCGTTGTCATTTTTACACACACACACACACACATATATATATATATATATATATATATATATATATATATATATATATATATATATATATATATATACCTGTAAAACATTTATTATTCTTTATTTTAATACAAAATGACAATCAGAAACATTGAAAAAATAAAAGTAAATTTATATAGTGAAGTGCGATTCGAATAGGGATGTTATCATGGTTATAATCGAGATCCATTAAATATGTATAAGGGAATTAGCTGATGAATAGCATTAACATGTACAAAATATATATCTATAGAATTAATAAACTATCTAAACGCTGTATTGTGAATGTTAGCGTCAGTCGGGCCTTGTTTGATGACAGATGCAGGATTAGATAAAGAAAATAAGCTGTCAAATGTGTTTCGACATCCATTACGTGTGTATCGTTAATGGCAGATCTAGAAATCTCAAAGTACTCCTCGCATTTCCTTCTTTTTACCATCTCTTAATGTCTGCTTACCAAATTAAATTCAAACTAATTGTTTTAATTAACTTCATTTGTACTTGCTTTGGTGAATGCTGTGTGCCTTTTCTATAAAAAGAAACACGGGCTTGATTGTTGTAGCAGAAAACACGAAGAATCGCTTAAAGTGTAATGGTTTGTACTCAGTCACCTGTGAAAGGTTATAATCATGGTCTATTTGCCGTGTCTTAATATCTCTTTACATCCGGGTGAGCTATTTTGAACAAAGCACAATAGGAAGATCAAAAACAACTCGATAACATGTTACATTGAATTTAATTATAATATTAATACACCAACCTTATCTTTGTTTAATAAATAAAACAATACGAGGCTGAACTTATTTTATTGTATTCATAACTAGAAAGCCTGACTCCCGTCGTTGCTCAGCTAAATTAAGGAACTAACTTATTAAACTCTGCCTCCACCTCCAACCCTCATATAATTATTTTATTTGAAATTTTAACTTCCTGTCAATAAAAAAATTAAAGAAAATAAAAACTAATTTAACGAACTAATTTTACACGTAATTTGTGTTTTTATTTAACTAATTAAACAACATCACGTAGGTATGTATGCATTGTTATTTAATTAAACACCCTTATAATTTTTGCCTCGTTAAATTTACAAATACGACTAAAACAGAAAACAGGGATTAGATTTGGAAGCAAACACGATGCTGAAGTATTATTTTTATTTAGCAAGTTCACGAGTAGCTCTCCAAAGATGATAGAATAAAAGAATAAGTAGTCTGTTCATTCTTTGTTTTCTGTAATTACTGCTAATTATAGTTCATGAATTGGAACACATACATAGAAGATACTGCCAATGCTGCTGCAATGAAAGTGGGCTCCCTCTACCGTGCTAGAAAACTGCCCACATTTTCCAGTATCCTGGATCTCTACAAGGCCACCATCATGGTGTCACATCTGGACTAGTATACCATACACTCGTATCTTCCTTCTTATACATGGTCCAAATACGAGTCTCTAATCGAATAGGGTCCCTCACTATATACCACGCTCCAGCCCCTGTCTGATCACCGCAATGTTGCAGTCCTCTGTTTGTTTTACAAATACTTCAATGCAATGTGCTCTGTCGCTCTCTAGACGTAAATACAGCCGACTAACCCGACAATCAGCTAAATCTCACCCATTAACTGTTGAGGTCTCCAAATGCTAATAGCTTCTTTCCTCGAACTCAAAGCTTTTGGAACTCACTCTCTGCTCCCTGTTTCCCTGACTTTACCGACATGCAGAAATGTAAGTGTAATGTGAACAATCATCTCGCTGCACAACTCATAACTTAGGATGACCTCTATAAAGGTGACCCTTAATCCACAGTAGCCTCTTATATCTCTTTGCATTATGTCTTGTTTGGGTTGAATTAAATTAAAAACAATGTAAATAGACACATAATTTATCCTTAACGCCCTATTTACCAATTTAAAAAAATAATTCAGAGAACTAATGTTAACACATAATTAATGTTTTTTTATAAAATCACTTAATCAATATCGCTAAGTTAGTCCTTGTAGTTTAATTAATTAAACAACATCGCTCAGTTAGTATTTTTTTATTTAATTAAACATACTAATCATTTTCGTCTCGTTAAGTTTACCTGAATAGAAGCTAAATATTACATTTGAAACGAAATACCAAAATTAATTATTGTTTTCGTGTAATAAAATATACTAATTACGAAATCTTTCATTAATTTTACAAATTTGTACAACTATTAAAGAACGATAAAATAAATGCGTCCTTACCGTTCGCTGCCAGATTAACGTCACTTTTATTTCAGAAAATTACCAGTCAACATATTTGCTAAAACATTTTTAGTAAAAATAAGTTGTTTGTATTTAATGCTAAAACTCATTTTATTCGAAAACTTTCGGATTAATGACGAAATCCATTCAACCCGAAATAAATTAGAAAAAAGCTAAAAAACGACAAAATTCATTTTAACAGAGTGGCATTAATAAACGGGATAGTGAATGAACAAAAAATTGAAACGAACATAAAGGTTAAAAAGATGTCGAATAGGAACAGCATGTTAGCGATTATGAAGGGAAAAAAGAACATGTGAAAGTAAGGTAACGTTAAATAAAGTGCGTTGGCTCTCTCCCTCTCTTCCTCTATCTATTAATCTGTCGGTCTCTCTCTTTCCCTCTCTTCATTCCATTGGCTATATTTTGTCCCCTGCTAACACCATCCACCGTACACCCACATGACTCTCAATACACCGAGGAAGGCCGAAGGAACAGCCGAAAATCCTGTTCGTTTAGAAAAAAGAATTTCTTTATAGACATTGTGCATTCCTATACGTAAACTAATAAGAAATACAGAAAAGATATATAAATTCATATATTTTTCATAATAATGTTGTTATGCATATATATATATATATATATATATATATATATATATATATATATATATATATATATATATATATATAATAAGGAGAGGTAATTTTCCTGAAGCATTGTGTGTAATATGTATATAGAGGAGTATTAGAAAGCTGTCACAATGCAAGAAATGGAAATATGTCAGCGTTGAGAAGTAAGACAACAACGAGTGGGAGGGCACACTTGTTATGTACAAAGATGTTTCTGTTCGCGGTCTTCCTGTAAGATTTGGTTATAAAAGATCCCTCATCAGAAATCTTACAATTAAAATTTTGAAGTGATAAGGATCCAGAGACATCAGGGTGCTCAAAAGTGAACCGTCCCTGTAAGAGTCAAAATATGATATGCGATGAATGTAATAGCACGCATCCAGGACAAGTGTAGTGAATTAGCAGATTAACCCGCCTGCACTAGGTAGTTCTGTCAGATGCTGGATTTTAACAGATACCCGAACACCATCATCCCTAATAAAACTGATTAGACGTTTTGTATCCAACACCTGCTTATTTAAACTGCATCATCTCAGTGATAAAATCACAACAGCGATCCGCAAGGTCATTAGAAGAGAGGGCTTAGAATATGCAGCTTGCCCATTCAGGTTCATCACTAAGTCAACAGCTAGTATATAGATACACATTTCATGAATAATATTATAATTACCCCCCAAATAAATTCGAAAAAAAACTAAAAAAAAAGAAAAGAAATAGATTGATCATTAAATAAATAAATAAATAAATAAAATAAAGTAAAAAATATGTATATATCATCTATATATTAATACGATAGCGTGTTTGTTCGTGTATCACGCTTCCGGCAAAAGCTCTGCGCATGCTTGCCGCACCTAGATTTTGAAAAACATTTAACTCGCCTAATTTTCGAAACATTTTCAAGTATTTTCCTTTGGCGCAACGGTTATCGACGTAGTATTTTTGAATTCGGCCCGACTGGTTTATAGTTCGATCCCAACCAACCTCTACGATTTGTTTCTACATTTCGAGGGGAAGAGGAAGAGAGGTAAGGATGGGACGACCGGGAAGACACATATTAATACAATAGTGTGTGTGATTTTGTGTGTCATGCTTACATCAAAAGTAACAACCTTTCCGAATCTTGGTATGCTACTCATGAATTGGCTTGGCCTTTTGGCTAAGGTCAAAGTGTAGTATCTGTTCCGATGGATACTGCCCTCCATAGACTGGTATTGTCTTGACCTTCAAGGCTTGATTTACGCCGGTCTATGGGTCTGTCCTGTGCAGTTCTAGGAGGTCCACCCTCCCAGGTTTCGCCTCTCCTCCTTGGGGAGGAGTAAGTTTATTGCTTACTGCCTGGGGCGCCCCTACGGGGAATGCCAACGGGGCTGCCCAGGCAATTTTTAATGGCCAGAGTGCTCACCTTCTCGAGCGCTGGCTTTTCAACCCCCACTTCCCGACACGACCTTGGGTCACATCTTACTTGTGGGAGTAGGATGAAACTGGCCTTGTGCCTAACTCATGGAGAGGAGTAAATAAATATTCATGAATTGGAGCCAAATTTAATTTAATCGAAAACATTTACAAAGTAAGGTTTAGTCGTCGAAATATTACCTTCCCTAGAAATATTCTATATAAAGAAGTTGTGTAAATTGTTTCATGTATTGTTCATTTTTTTTAAATAATTATACAAGTCCAAATCTTATTATATTTTATTCAAACATGTATAGGTTAGTAACAAGATAATTAGTATCAAAAACATCATTTCGTGTAATTTACACGGGTCCCGCTAGTAATAATAAATAGAATAGAATAACAAACTTTTCTATATAAATTCACTATTACCTTCAAACAATTGAATAGATATATGCATACACATGTATATGTGTGTATACTTTTGTGTATGTGTGTATATTGTTTGAATTACACACTAATTTAGGGGTGACAAGTCACTATAAAATGTTTCAAATGATTGTATCCCCCTGTTAAAATTAAATTTTTGATTAGTAAAGGGAAAAACCTAACGAGTTAAATGTTGGATTTTTATTACAATTGACTAAAACCAAATTAAGACACTATAAAAATATGTAAAAGTAAAGAAATTGATTTAACGGTTTTAAATAAGCGTGCAAGAACCATTTCACCTTTAAAAGAATTATAAAAAAATAATCAAAACTATGAACACTAACAAAAAAGAAACTTCGCCCAACCGAAATAACATCATATTAAATTAAATTGTCTCTTCCATTCTATAAAAAAGGTTAAAATAATATTTATAATAAATGATGATAATATAAAATAGTAATAATAATAAATAGAGTAATATTTATCTCCACATAAATTAAATATATATATATATATATATATATATATATATATATATATATATATGTGTGTGTGTGTGTGTGTGTGTGTGTTATATGTATTTAAATAACATCATATTAAATGAAACACCCTCCCATCATTCTAAAAATAGATTAAAATCATATTAATATAAATGATAATAATATTTATGATAATTATGAAAAAATAAAATAACATTTATCTCCACAGATAATTTGTACATATATGTGCATACGCGTATATGCACATTTTTATAAGGGAAATAACTCATAACAATTTATGAGAGTCTCTCCTTTTTGTGAAATTAAAATGATCGTTAACAAATTAATTTGTTTAATTTTTATGATGACAGTTTACTAAAGTAATAACTCATTCAATAATTTAAAGGTAAATAGATAATGATAACGCAAATAAATACAACATGACCTACTTAACTATTTAAAAATATATATTTTGTTATTTAAATTTGCTGCGGACTACAAACAATCTGGGCGTAGTATCAATCAAAACATATTTATCCCTTAATTAGAAAAATAAAATTTATTAAAAAATTATTAGAAAAAAAGAATTAATTAATTAATACTGTTAAAATGAAATAAATAACAATAGTATATAATTTTCGAGTACACCCCCCCCCATATTAAAAAAAATCAAATGGATAATATTAAAAAATTACAAAATAATTGACTAATACCCTTAGCTATTCTTCTTCCACAAATATATATATGTATATATATATATATATATATATATATATATAATAGTGAATTTAATTTTAACAAATTTAACAAGAAAAACTGCATCATTTAAATCAAATAAGATTTTTTTATAAAAAATATCTAATTTTAGTTTTATTCCACTTGCTGCAAGCGACATTAATATTTACTGCGGTATTAGCATATAACAATATCACCATTCCGCACAGATTTTAGAGATTTGAAACACCTACATTTTATAAAGAGTTCTTTCCTCGAAATATATTATGGAACACGGTCACACACATTAGATCACTGTGTAGAAGTCTTGCCTAATAAAGTAAAATTTAATCTATGAAGAAAAACATTTGTTTTTGTCTTGAGTGAGTAAATATGAAAAAAAAAATTTCAGAAAAATGTAAAATTGATTATGGTAATGTAGATAAACAATGCATATGTTAGTGAATATTAGGACACAAACACATCATTAAAGCTGGACTAAAATATTTCGGTTGATGGGTTAAACCATACTCATTTGCTGATGTTATTTTATTTTTACTAGCATGTTCAATTGCTTTCCAGATGTCCATAACAAATTTTACACACACATGAATGTGTGTATATTGTTATAAACAGTAGTGTATTATTGTCTTAGTATTTTGAAAATGACACCCGGGAAGTAGAAACGATAAAAATAGACAGTGTGTCAGAAATATAGTAATTTAAATAGATCTATTTATCGCCCTCTCTTTCTCTCTTTCTCTCTTTCTCTCCCTCTCTCCTTGAAAAAGCTATAGCAGAGACAGAGTAAGAGAAATATTTGTGTACACAGGAAGCTATAAAACGTTTTTTAGTCAATTTGCGCAGAATGAAATACGAACGCGAAAGGTAATTGCTGGTTTCGATTATAACAGCCTCGTTTTAGTTTTAACTGTTCCTGTTCATTTTAACCTTCATGTTTACTTTCAAATGTCTGTTTCGCTATCGCTTAATACGAATCTGTTAGCGACCAGAATGATTTATAAATCTCATAAAAATAACTGTTACGAAATTGTTAGCAATATTCTTATGCATAGTATTAGACGATTTTGTTAATGATAAAAAAAATAAGGACGGTCATTATGGTTTTAATTAATAAAAAGTGTAATAAATGCATAATAGATTATGTAAATGTAATATTGTTGAATATGAAATTTCCAATCGACAATTTAAAGTCATCAAAAGCATTTTTGAATTTCACTCAGGCACGAAAGTATTACTATTATTGAATTATATGATTAGGAAAATATATAATTATATTTGTATTTTATGTTATGTGTGTGTAATGGGGAATAGATTACTCTGCAAACGACAGTTAAAAGTGTTCAACGTTACCTTCTAAATGAGAGCAGACAATTTTTTTAAAACGCAAAATGTAAAAAATAGTATTTCAATTCTATAATCATAATAATATGTGAGAAATATCAAAATACACGGGCGCAATCAACATGAATTGTTTAATTGTTCCCGTTTTTATTTTCGTTTGGAGCAGAGAATACTGAGGAAATTGTAAATACGTTAGCTCATGTATAATAAATGTTTAATTGCAGTAATAATGTAAATTAAGTAAAATAAATGAACGAATAAGTTCTCGGCGATTCTATACGCCATTTTGAATGTTCTACTTGAAACGAACTGAGAGATTATTTAAAATAATCACGTTCATTAGCTAATGAAAATAAACGATGACTTTTTAAGTTCCTATTATTTGATAAAATATTGGGTCGGATAGATATTGTAATCGAGAAAATCGATTGAAAATGTGTTTTGTCTAAAGAAACCAGACTGAAAGTTTCCGAATTTCACTTGCTAGGCAGAATAAGCGATTTAATGCTATTTATGTCTAATTCTGAGCATACGAATGACTTTTCTTTCCATATTAGATAATTAACATTTAAATGTCCTTGTCACTACTCGATGTTCGGGGAACTCAAGAAACGCATGACTCCAATTAACCTCATATAACAAATTAATTATTACATTTTATATTATAACATAAAAGTAGCAAATAGAATAAATGGTGGAAAAAAAGAGAATCTGCCACGCTAAAACCATAAACAGCCAGCAGCATTTAAACTACTGAATATAAGTTGTTTTACTTAAAATGCTTCTGAATTGATGTCAAATTTCCAAGGATCACAAAATAACAAGTCTCTAAGTAAAATATTAAACACAGACTAAAAATGTTGTATTCTTTAAAGATAAGCCGAAATGCAGTACATTGTCTCAGTTTCATTTTTATATCTCACTGATTGCATAACTTTAAAACATATTCCGTCGATCATAATTTTTGTATCAAGAAAATCAAAATATGTGTAATCTTGTCGGAGAGACAGTCGAACCACAAATTAAGCAACAGTACGTTTGAATAAAAGGCACTACAGAAAACAAAGGTCAATTAGTGAAAAGTAAAATTCCTGAAGTTTTTAATAAAATATGATGAAAGTAGGCGGAAATAGAATTCCTTATTTGTAGAAGATACTGCAAAGTCTGGTGCAAAAAAAGTCTACCGGACTAGAAAATTTCTTAAACTTTCCAGCATCATACATCTTTACAAGGCACCATTCGCCATGTATGGAGTAGTGTGGCTACATCTGGGCTGGTGCACCAACCAATAGTCTCCCCTTTTTAAACAGGGTCTAAAAAGTAACCTCTAATAGGTTCCAAAACTGTCCACCAAGCTCTAGCCCTGTCATATCGCTGCAATGTAGAATTCTTCTGCTTGTTTAACAAGTTGTTTAATTCAAAATGTCGCGACAAACTTGCTGCACTTTTACCATTTCATTGTCAATACTCCCGACAAACCCAACTTGCAGTAAAATCCCACCACTTCTTTGTAGAGCTTCCCACATGCCGAGAAGCTGACTACTCTATTATCTTCTTTCTTCGAACAACTTGCCAACTCCCACATAGTATCCTCAATAAACATGGTCCCGAATGCACAGTATCCGCTTACGCCTCAAGGACAATGTGTTTTATTTGGGGGGAATACAGTTAAAACATAATACAAAAAAATCTGTAAAAGTAATTTAATAATTAGCATATTAAATCTATTCTTGAGATTCGTTTTAACTGAGTTATTCCTGGGAATTCCTGCCATTTAAGTATTTTACCTCCTCTCCAGGAAGGAAGACACAAGGCCAGGTATGTGTTTTGATGAAAGTGTTTCTGTTCAACGAACTGGATTTGAAACCGGCACACCCAGAGCCCCATTCCGCGTGGCTAACCCTCAGATGGGATACTCCTAGATTTGTCTGGCAATGAACAAAAAAATTGTTTTGAGATTGTTCGGCTATTAAGAGTCAAACTATAACTACACTTTTGGATTCTATGAAGATATTTTTATACTGCTACTGCCTTTTATTTCAATCATCCTGAAGAAATATCAATGAAATCTACTTCTCAATCAAATAAAATGAAAAACTAAAATTAATTTAGAATGAATATAGAAGATATTCTATTTTATACGCGATATGATTCTGTACAAGTTGACAACGTTCGGGTTTTTTTCTAGAATATTACTAAAATACATGCGCGTGTGTATTTTGATAAAAATGAAATTGTACATTGCAATGGAAACTAAACAAATACAAAAAATAGATAAATGAATGTAAACTGTCAGAGTCTAACTTAAAATAGTAATATTAATGGCTTCTGAAAATTCATACTGAACTAAAGGACATCTTAACAAATTAATGCGATCAAGTAAAAAGCAGCGACTCTATGGTTGCCACGTAAAGATGGGTTTGCCAAACCTTTTTCAAATAATTTCAAAGCCAAATTTATATTGATTGCCAGACAAATCAAGGAGTATCTTATCAGATAAATGTTATAGTTAAATACCAGGTATTTTCAGGAATAACTCGGTTAAAGCGAATCTCAAGAAGAGATTTTATATGCTAATTATCAAATGATTTCCACAGATTTTCTTTGAATCATTAATTTTTTATATAGTTTTCCTCACCTCAAACGAGGCACATTACTACTGAGACGTAAAGAATACTGTGAATTCGGTGCCAGATTTATAAGGGAATCCTACGTTGGGAGTTGTGCAGCGAGATGTTTGTTTACATTACATATTAATTTATGTATATTGGTATTGGTTAGGGAAACAAAAAGCAGGGAGGGAATTCCAAAACAAGCAGCTTAAGGAAAGAAGCTCGTATAGTTAAAATTGTAGGGCATGTGCGAAGCTCTACATAGAAGGGGTAGGATTTTCCTGAATGTCGTGTTGGTCGGGGCGATATACGTTTAGGAGGCACAAGTGCGGCAGATTCGACGGAGCACATTCTGTTTGACTACATGTAAAGCAAGCACAGAGATGCAATAGTTCGGCTGTGGTGCATAGACTACAGATTAGTAAACATTGTGGAATCTATTAGATTGAAGGCTCCGTTTTGGACACTGTCGAAGATGGAGAGACTAGTGGTTGGTGCACCAGCTTATATGGGGCAACAATACTTCATACATCATCGAATATTGACTCGTATATATATATATATATATATATATATATATATAGGATACTAGAAGGTGCGAGAAGTTTTCTAGCCCGGTAGAGGAAGCCTACTTTTTTTCAGCAGACTTTGCAGCATCTTCTACAAATATGGAATTCTATTTCCGCCTACTTTCGTCATATTTTATTACAAACTTCAAGAATTTTATTTTTCACTCATTGGCTTTTGTTTTCTGTTGTGTCTTTTATTCAATCGCGCTGTTGCTTTATTTGTGGTCCGCGGGTCTCGCCGACAAGATTACACATATTTTGATTTTCTTGATTCGAAAATTATGAACACGCTAGATTTGTAAAAATACGTAAACAGTGAGATATAAAAATGAAATTGAAGAAATGAGAAGTAAACGAAGAAAGAAGATGAGCAAAAAGACAAGAAACAAGTGTTTCTTATTATTTGATTTTTGTATTGCCAGAGGAGCGACATCGGGGTCAGAGATCCGAAAAGGATGGACCTGTTTTTAGAGTCGGGAACAAGTGGATTTCGTTGGGTATGACTGGAAGCGTAAATATGATTTAAACTAAAAAAACAAATTTTATTAAACATTTCTCACTATTTAATTTTTTGTTTTCATTTGAAATTAAAATATGAAAGTTTGAGGGCAATTTTAACAAGATGTACTCGAATCTGGACATTGCTTAACTGGCGGCCATTTTTAGTTACAAGTAATTTTCATTTAAATTTTTAATTTCTAATTTTCTAGCGTTTATGCCAATAAAATTTTCCAAAAACTAATTTGTGCTTTGACGAAGACAAGAGGTATGGATTATGATGATGATTATAATACTGTTGATTATAGTCCCGGTAATTATAGCGGTGAATATGATGATGATTATAGCGATGATGATGATGATGATATAGAAATAATAATGATAAGAAGAAGAAGAAGAAGAAGAAGAAGAAGAAGAAGAAGAAGAAGAAGAAGAAGAAGAAGAAACTGACGAAAACGGGGTAGACGAAGTTAAAAGAATAAAAGCGGGTAAAACGATCGATAAACCATGGAAAAATATATACGACAGAAAAGGAAAGAAAACTGTCCAGGAGTGACGAGAAAATCGAGCAAGTGATACTATTAAATGAAAAAAGAATGTAAGCATGCAGATACAAATCACCAAAATTAAATTCAGTTTTATCGAAACGTAAACGGAAGGGCCATAAATTGATCGCAACTAGACCCGGCAGAAGACATTTCTGGAGTAATATACAAAAAAAACGACAAGAACAAAACAGATCAAGTGGAATGACTGAACAAAATGAAGGAAGATATCCAGGCGACTGTGGAGGGAACAAAATGAAAATTAACAGAAATCCTCAAGATGACCTTAAGAAAAATATTGAATTATTAAGCAACCGATCACAATGGAATATATTGATTCTGGTTCAAATAATCCACTACTATGCATTAAAAATTAGCACAAATCTATGGGAATACATACGTGAAGAAGATATATCCGAGTGGATGACTAAAAGAAGAACAACGTTAATCATAAAAGACAACGAGTGGAAATCGATTCCAAGCAACTACAGACCAATAATCAGCCGACTTAGGACTATCTAAAAAATCACCACAGAATTATCTGAAGAGAATAACATTCTTTTAATTGTCGTGGACCTGCCTCCGAGTGTCGGAAATGATGTAGGGGCGCAATAAAAGGGACACATGGGCTGCTTATAAATCGACCATAACATAGTAAATGACAAAAAAAAAACAGTAAAAGAACATAACCAAGGTCTGCATAGAATACAAGAAATTATACGACACAATCCTCAAACACGGAAAATTTAACACTTTAATATATCTAACATATCAGATAAATTCATGGAAAAGGTAGAGAAAAAAGAACTGGAACTGACTTCTACTGGACTGGGATACGACAGAGATAACGGGATACGGATACACAGATGGATTGGCCAAGATAATACCTTTCTCTACTATTGTTTGTTATAGCTATGATGTTGTCACTCGACAATATACTCATTACATGCAATTCAAGGCTGTATTTTACATAAACAAAGAAAAAAATATATCATGTCATGTGTATAGATGAACTGAAACAACAAGCATGAATCAAATAGCCGCTAGAAACGAAGCCTAACTGGAATATTTAGTCAAGATATAGGAACGTAAGTCGGCATAGAAAAATCAAGGGAGGCGCGAGAGCGCTCTATCCCTTAATAGACCACACGAATGGCCTATTCTGGGAATCTCATTTCTTTGATCAAGCATAAATCAAACACCAATAAACCAAATTAGTTAAAACTTTGCACAGAATTTTTATTTGATAGTTTCTATAAGTGTGTAGAATTTCAGCATCATTAGTCAAGGCAACCCAGAGATCCAGAAAGTTCAATCATGAAATCATGTTATCTGTGTGTACGTACGTATGTGCCACCCTGTATCTCATCAACTATTTGATGGATTCAGATAATTTTTGGCAGAGATAGAGGTTCTAGGGTCTAGTTGATGGCATTTTAATTTCAGTTTACCATATACCTTAGTTTTCCAGAAAATTCCAAAAAAACTTTAAAATGATCAGTATTCATACACTTTATTCTGTATCTTATCGACCATTTGATGGATTCAGCTGGTTCTAGTGTGTAGTTGATGGCATTTTAATTTCAGTTTACCATATACCTTGATTAGTCAAACTACCAACTATATCAGTTATGAGAAGGCATTGTACTGAGTCATAACCTTTACAAAAGTAGTGACATTCCGTGAAAAATGCCAGTATACTGAAATCATATCCACTAAATAGGGTTAAGATTAAAGTTCATATATACTAAATGTACAAAAGCAAGGAAATTCCCAAATGTTTACACTTTTATTGTCATTTAGGTATGACTACATATCAACCAAACCATATCATTATAACATCACTACAGTATAAATCCCTATGCATGAGTGGATGAAGTGTGTGAGGTACGCTGAAGAACAATTCCCATCCTATTAAAGGCATATGATTTCAGTATACTGGCATTTATCATGGAATTTATATTCACTCCAATAAAAAATGTAAAACGCAAAATAACGGAAGGTATAAACATATTAAATAGAAAAGTGTGTGTGTTTCTTTTATTTTACAGCATATCAACCTTTTTCGGGTTATTTAATACCGATTCCGGTCATTTTGGTAAAAATATGTATGCTTAAAGTTCTGTATATGTTCAAGTATTTATTCATGATGTTTTGGTATGGTTATTTTGTAGAGGGAAATATTTTTGTTTTTGGCATAATTTAATTTTTCAAAGGGAAAGTGAAAAAACAATAACATTAATGTTTCGCGCATTTTTAGTCAGGAAGAGAGTATCTTCAGACTGTCTGATCTGGTATCCCCAGGCAATAGGGAAGTATTTAACACATAACGAACACATTCATTATAAACACCTGAGTATTTTCTAATTTGACCCAATCACAACATCAGTGATGAACGAGATGATAACAAGAGAATATCTTAGAATAACGAGAGTACTCACTGGAAATAAATTATATAGAATTAATTAACAGAATAAACATATGCGATTTACATTTTGTGAGACACTCAGAACACCTTTATAGACTGGACAATAGATATACTCAAGAACTTAGACCAACGAGCCAGAAAACTAATAAACATGGGCACAGTACTAAACCAGAATAATGCAGAAATAAATCAGAAGGAAAAGGATTTTTAATAAAGATTACTTAGACGATGCGATTTGAAGAATAGCAGCATACATAAACACGAATAAAAAGGACTGTTTACGGTCGCCTAAGAAACGCACAAATGCGAACAATACGAATAATAGTAAAACAAAGAACAGAATGACGTACCAAACAAATGAATACGAAAAAAGACAAATAAGAAGAGAAAGTTAATCGCACCTGACGGTTGCACAAAATAACACAATCATAATGTCGTGAAACCTCATTAAAATATATAGGAATTACAGCAGAATATGCCTATCTAGTCATAAGGATGGAGAACCCAGTGGAATGACTGCTTGATCCTATTTCTTCAAGGAGCTCAGCCGAGTTGATGACACCAGTGCTTAATAACTACCTTCTGATAAAGGGGTTCTGTCACTTCAGAAAAGCATTCGAGGAATAGAGAAGTAGTTTCTCTTGATGATAGTGTAGTGCTGCGCACGATAGCGGTGCTATTAACTGCGAAACACTAAAAAAAACAAGATGCTTACTATCACTTCATGGGAAGACGTGTTGACTACTCAGAAAGATGGGCAACAAAACAGAATAACGTTTGCCTTGTGTGACAGATCCATAGCAAAGCGGAAATAAGCTTGAAGCGTTTTTAAGTGGTTATCTTCTCAACAGCGCAGGTCAATAGACGTGTAGCAGTTACCCACAGGACGCAAACCACAATTATGAGCACACTATTGTTTAGGAAAGTACGCCAAGAAAAAATATTTGCTTGGCAGCATTTACGGCTTGATAGCATGTATGGGCAGATGACACCTATGCTGCATAACAAACTCCTGTAGAAAAGCGGTCGAAAAATAAGGACCGAAACTCTTGATGATGGTGTCATGCTAGATCCAGTCGTGGAGATGTTAGATATAAAGCACAAAAGATCAAGTGTTATCTAAATCCTGAGCTTGGCCGCACTCCGATTTAATCAGAGAGTTTGTCCACTTCGGTGTCGGTCAAAGTTTCATCTCATAACGTAAGATATGCTATTCCTGACAAATAAACGTTTATTTTTTTGTCTTTTTTCCTAACCGAATTAATACTGATCAGTATATGTGAAAAAACACGGGGAATACAAAAAAAGACTAAGAAGCCTCTTGTTCGAATACGAAATCGAGACTGCAGTTATTGACTTTTGAAGCTATATCAAATGAGGTAAACGAAACTGAAGCTATTCATGCATTTATATTTTTATGATACTGATAACCGAACGAACTCGATGTTTTACGTACGAGGATTGTCTAAACTGTAAGTGAAAATCCACCAGAATGCTAGTAGGACCCATTAAAAAAACATCTACGGTTGCCTATTCACGGTCTTCTTTATCTACTCATCGACAAAATACTTATAAGCTAAATATACTTTAAATATCAAAAAGGGTCAACGTTTTAATGTGTTTATATATTGTAGCAATGTAACTTTTAAAAAAATAAATAGCCCTATTTTATTCAGAAGATAATTTTTCAGTAGAATATCCTTTAACTAAATAGACAAGAACAACGACGACAGAATTCATGTGTTACGTCTCATTCGATTTTCAAACAATTCATTTTTAAACTACGTCAAGTCTAAATGTTTGGCAACTGGCGACACCAGATAATACAGATTTTTGGCGATCGGCCGATCTCATTCTCTTAAATGGTGTGAAAAGATGTTAACATACGTACAAAGGTTAGCATAGCCGCACTAATGAGCTGTGATACAGCGAAACAGTCTGTATGTGGATGACTATATAAAGCTCCCTCCCTGGGTAGAGCTTATTTTGTAAGGATATCGCCAACTGCCATTAGCTGTAAGGCATAGCTCATTAGGTAAAACTAATTCGAGCTCCCGGCAATTGCAATGGTTACATTGAGATATTTCTTACATTCAGTCAGTGACGAATGATAGAGTAGGGGTTAGCAGCGCCGACCGTCAGCTCGGCGGTTGAGTTTCAATCCCGGATTGAGGAACTAACTGGTCTAGCCGCACTGATTAGCTGTGAAACAGTCTGTATAAATTATTTTATTTGAAAACGATAAATTACGGTGTATGATGTATAGTGTTTAAATAAAATAATTTATATTAGCTTTTGTTGAACCTATTATCGAGCATTTTTTCAATTAATGCTATATATAGGGAGAAATAGGGGTTGTTTGTGAGTGAGATAGATAGAAAGAAAGAGATGTGATACATAAATATAGCGTGTTTCTCCTTTAAAACGGAGAATAAAATATTAGTTACAAAAATAAATTTTGCCATTAACTCGATATCCTATTTTCAACGTAAATCATGTTAATGGCCGATGAAATGCAATATGGATGTCAAATGCAAATTATGCCTGCATTGTCGATGCAAACGTGTACAACCTGAGGGTAAAATCAAAACAGAAAAAACTATGATATGTTGAACATGTTTAAACCTCAAGAAATAAAGATTCTAAAAAATACACACATGGAAGAAAAGTGAATGTGTAATAACCCGACCTGTTGATTTGATGAGAAATATTTTCCAGTATTTTTGTAGCCTTTTTATGAACTTTGAAGAGAAAGAAAGAAAAAAAGAAAGAAAAGGGTGGAAATGTAGAATAGAATTAGAATGAAAATAAAATAAAATGTAATTGGACGTTTTAAATTAATAATCTTGAGGAATAAATAAAATGTGAAAAGAAGCAACGACATAGATTTTTTATTATTTCTGTACAAAAGAAGTAATGAACTTTTTAAGATAAACATAACGAATGTGATATGTTTAAAAGCCAACGGTGAAACGATTACAGTATTTTAAAACATGTCCTTCTTAAAGCGATTGTAGCAATATGATTTTTTGGTAAAACCTAACTATTCCTTGAGCAATGATAACCGCGAATTAATTGGTTTAGAAAATGAAGCTCGAATTTGTAAATGTCAGAAAACGATTTTAATTTATAACAAAGTATTATAAATGCACGCAACGAAAAATGTCATCTGCATGTCGTTGCGTTGTATGACTAGAATAAAACGTACGTTTATTTTAAAGCGTTTTTAATCTCTCTTTCATCTTATCAGTCGTGTTTACAACATGTCCATAGAATATTAGCGTTTAGAACATGTTATTCAACACCTACGTGTTACAAGTTAAGAAAATTTTTTTCACTATTCGTCATCAAAGTGCAAAGTTACTAATGATAAAACTGAAAAATATGTATTAACACCTGCTGGAAAAAGTTACTGATCGGGTAAAAACTAATAAGAAACAGTTAACATAGTCAATAAGTATAGGGGAAAAGCCCATACACACTTGAAAGAAAGTAATAACATTTTTTAAAAATACATGGGATCAGATCCGCAAATACTTCAATAAGAAAAAAAAGTATACTATTATGGCCAACATTTTGAAAAAGTTTAGCTTACACAATTAAAGTTATGCATTTAAAAAAGCATTAATTTTCTGTAAGTGTAACCTCCATTGCTCAAATATGGAGGATCCATTCAAATCTATGTAATATAAGCGTATTGTTCAAATCGTCATTAATAATTGTTATCAGCTCTGTTTTATATTTTTTTCCTCATACCTGTGAGCTATTATTTTAAAAGAAATACCATTTGTAATCGGAAAAAAACAAAGTAGTAGATATTAAATTCTGTGTGTAACATCTTTATATAAAAACTTTCTCTTTTCCTTTCTTTATAGCCGTCTCTCTTTTCCTCGTTCCCATTATTTCCTTCCCTCCCCCAACCCTCACGTTCCCCTTTCCCCATCTGATTCTTCTCTAAAAGTTTAAAGACGCTCCCCTGTCATACCAAATATCTAAAAGTTTAGAGACGCGCCCCTTGTTGTACTAAAGAACTAAAAGTTTAGAGACCCGCCCCTGTCGTACAAAAGAATTAAAAGTTTAAAGACGCGCCCCTGTTGTAACAAAGAACTAAAAGTTTAGAGACGCGCTACTGTTGTACAAAAGTACTAAAGACTGAGGAATGTCCCCCTTCCAACTCCCTATGACGTAATTTCCGGATTAGTTGTAGGAATAACATGGGTACTAAGGTAAAGCCAGGCAGAGTGGACCTTTACCTTTCTAGAACTCGTCTAATACCGACAGAATCAAGCTGGTACACGAATTCCCCCAGAATTAGCGTCTATTCATTTTTAATCTGCCCCCACCCTCCGCAGACTCTCTGTGATGTCATTTCTGGTTGAAATTTAAGGGAATGTTTTGCATTTTTTCTGGGATGACATGCAGTTTTTTTTACAATATAATTGTTTTCTATGTAAATTAATACATACTTGAATTGAAATTAAATTGAAACTAGCTGAAATAATCGACCCCCCTTCCTCACATGAAATGTGCTTCATCGTCCCCTTAAGTGTGAATTTATTGATTCAGGAATACTACCATTATATTTCTCGCTTAATTTAAATAAGAATACACTTTTATATTATATCTAGATTCTCTAACTTTTTTCGATAGGGAACACACACACACAAAAAAACACAAATACAGACAGACATTGAGTTATATATATATATACATATATATAACTTACTTGACCCTAAACAAGGCAAGTTGCCAATGTAGATTTAAGGGGCTACTGAGAATTAGAGTGAAAGTTAAGGGGGCATCCTGAATTCGGAGATATGTAGCGAGATGCTTGTTCACATTATTTTAAGATTTGTGCATGTCGGTACAGTCGGGAAAACAGGGCGCAGGGAGGAATTTCCAATGGCCGGCAGCTCGAGGAAAGAAGCTATTGAAGTAGAATGATTTCCACAATCTGAGGACCTCCATAGTGAATGGATGGTATTTAGCTGATTGTCGGGTTCGTCGAGTGTATTTACGTCGAGGGGGCACCAGAGCAGCAAGTTCTTTGGAGCACATTGCATCGAAATACTTGTAAAACAAGCACCAGGATGCAACATTGTGGCGATGGGACAGGGGATGGAGCTTGATGGATTGTGAGGGAATTATCAGATTAATGACTCTTTGTACCTTGTCTAAGAGGTAGAGAATGTTCGATGGTGCACCAGCCAAATGTGTCAACAATACTTCATACATATAATTACTATATAATATATATACACGTATATTATACAATAATATATTACAATTTAGTTCTGAGAACTCTTAATCAGTAAGAAATAATATAATACTAATGGTAAGGGTAGTAGTAGTGATCATGTTGCTGCTACGACAATAGTTATAGCAATACCAATTTGAATATGTGAGATGCGACATCTATGGTCTTAAAAATGTTACATGTACAAGAAAGTATTTCCATAGACAGAAAGGTTGTATAAATTGATAGTTTTCACATGAAAAACGAGGAAAGTATGTCGGCGTGCGATTATAGCAAGCGTAGTTAAGTAAAAGTTAAGTTAGAACTTGCTTTTCTAGTTCAGTTTTGACTTGAGAGTTGTGATTTTTTAATACACTTCTGATGATCCATGAAATTGCAGTAAGGTTTATAGATAAGTTATATTTTGATTAATTACTAGCTGGCTTTGCACGCTTTGCCCGCTAGCTCTCGCTTCACATTATATATACATATATATATATATATATATATATATATATATATATATATATATATATATATTATGTAAATCATCTTTATTTAATATGTATTAAATAAGGTATACATTTCATAGAATTGGACCTATTTGAATTTTCGGTGGACCTATAGTTTAAATTTCAGTGTGTGTCGGGGGTTGTTCCCCCGAGGACCTTCTTTATATTATCAAAATTCTGTAATTAAGGGAATAGATATAATTTTTGGTCATTTACTTCTGGTTTGAATTCAATTTAAATGAAAGGGAAAATAATTGTAAGGGGAGGGGTTGTTCCTCCAGGGCCCTCTTTATATCATCCAAATTTCCTGAAATGTTGTGAATAGACATCGTTTTTGGTCATTTACCTATGGTTTAAACTTCATTTGAATCTAAGGGAAAACAGCTTTCAGTGTGGGGGTCCCCGGGAGAACCCCAATCGTTTTAGTGATATATTTCTTATCTAGCATATGACCTTCACTGAGACGTAAGTAGTCCACATGCAAATGTTTAAGCAATTCTGTCCAGCAGTTTGGGTGAACATAAGACACAAAGATCAGGCGGACACATACGCACACAGAGTTACTATTTTATATATATATGTAGATTGTTATAAAACTCTATCTTAAAGTATATTGAGCTGTTTTGTGTGCAAGATCGGATGGCCTAATAAGACTCGAATTCGATTTTGAGATGTTGCATGTGTAAACATAGTTATGTGTATAATTGGTTAGTGGTGTCATTAGCTTTACGGAACATGACAAATTATTACTGTGTAATTGATATATATATATATATATATATATATATATATATATATATATATATATATATAGATAGAGAGAGAGAGAGAGAGAGAGAGATATGAATTAAACAGGAAAAGTTATATAGCAAAACAATATTTCAAATTTACTCATGTGATGTTTTAATATTTCGGCATATCTATTAAAATACTTCCTTAAGAATGAGTGATAGATGTTGTTTTTCTTGACTTCCAATTGAAAACATAGACATGGAAGATAGCGAGGGGAATAGAAAACTGGGAAGAAAGGAACAATCAAAAAGAGAGTATTTCAAATTTCTTTTAACAAAACTATAAAACAAAAAGAACATAAAAAGGTAATATTTTGTTGTTGGAATTCGGTCGAAAACATCCACCGCGCGAAACTGGAGGAACGCTTGAAACCTGAAATCTATTTATAATATTTTTATGTCTATAACTTAGCGAGAATAAAAAGGAAAAAGTAAGAAAATGTAGCGTGGATGGCATTGAAGTAATCAAAATGTGTTTTTATATTTTGAAAATTTAGAAATGTGAGTGAAATTGTGTTTAAGCATTGTATAACATGATGCGTTTTCTTATAGACTTGTAGCTAAAGTAAGTATGATTTTAAAAAAATGTATTCGTTTTTTACTATGTGCTTAGAATGAGGAGTTATGGTGTATTCAGTGCATATACGACAGTTTTATATTTGATAGGTTTTATTAGTGTGGCTTCAGTCAAATATAATATGCGATTGAGAACTAACATGTGGGATAAAAGCACGATCGTTTATTTCAATGGCAATTTTAAGCTAGGATATTCTATTATCTCTGTGTTGTTGTTTTCCACCTGTATAGTTTTGTCAGAATATTTGTTTGGACTTTATTATATGCTAGAGTGCAGTGAAGCGGTAAAGAATATAAATAATTCGTAAATATTCTCAAAACGATGAAATACTAAAAAATCCTCATGCTAAGTGCTAAACAGAATTTTTAAACACAAAGACCACAATGAAACAGAAGAAAGACTTACAATTAATGAAATAAACAAAGATAAGAACAGGGTTGAGAAAAAAAAGAAACAAACAAAGAAACAAAGATAATTAGCATACACATATGTATAGAGCAATAGTTTTGCAGCAACTGTGGTACGTGATTTTAAGCGGCATATAAGCTTTTTAGAAACCGACATACGAAATAGCTTGGAGAGTATTAAAGTCAAGGAGGTCAATATCATCTTGGTAAACATGTTTACAAATCGTTTTACGAATAACATGTTAAGTCACTTAATTTTAGTCATATTACAAAACTATTAGAATCTTATGTAATCTTAATAGGAAAATGAGTTTGCTAAAAAGAAATAGCGCCAGCAGCTATGCACAGTGCGCACACAGTGCTATTACCTGCTTTGGTAAGTCTTGTCTAGAATGCGTTGGGTTTGGGTTAGCGTTCGGGGTTGGTCAGGGTAAAGATTATAGTTAGTATCCAGGTTATCACGTTGAAATCGATGGAACTTTCATTTCCCATTGTACAAAATGCATAATAAACGCCACTGTAAAACGCATCGTGGAATACTGTACAGCTATCTGTGTATGTTTATTTGGCGGCAAGAATATATATTTTATACAAATACTAATCAGATGAATGGATTCCATCTACTTGATTTTGTAATAAACGCCACTGTAAAACGCATCGCGGAATACTGTACAGCTATCTGTGTATGTTTATTTGGCGGCAAGAATATATATTTTATACAAATACTAATCAGATGAATGGATTCCATCTACTTGATTTTGTAATAAACGCCACTGTAAAACGCATCGCGGAATACTGTACAGCTATCTGTGTATGTTTATTTGGCGGCAAGATTATATATTTTATACAAATACTAATCAGATGAATGGATTCCATCTACTTGATTTTGTAATAAAACGTTTAATACAATCTGTAATATGTCTGTTTTTAAGGTGGTGGGGTATTTTTGTCGTGACTCTTTTACAAAATAACCAACTATTTAGGCGAAGACAGTTTGCAGAAACCATCATCTGGTTGGGAAATATATCTATGAAATAGCTCTATGAAATATATCTATGAAATATATCTATGAAATATATCTATGAAATATGAAATATATCTATGAAATATATCTATGAAATAGCTTATATAGTTTCATCCATTGCTTTTGAATGGTTGCATAGTTCGACGGACTAGTAATTGTAGAATGATAATATGATAACACGAGTTACGTTGATAGAGCCATGGCAGGTTAACCGATGTGTTACGCTTTGGTCGCCAAGGGAACTAAACGCCAAATAATAGCATTACTCGGGGTTAATTAGAATAACCTAATAACGAAGGAAATCTCGAACTTTTGTAAAAACTAATTCACTTTGCCCCAAACTCAATTCGATAACAACGCGGTTGAAGAATAATCATGTCTCGACTTCGTTATTTTTATCGTAAAACTCATCTCACTTAGACGGATTCGTGAGCTTTGCTTTAAAATATATATCATCACTATTCACCGTTATGTTCTAAGAAAAGCCTGTCATATGCAGGCGATATTCATACAGTTTTATATTCCTAGAATGTCTGTAACGAAGAGACATACATCACAGCTTTATATACGCTTGAAAATATTTCTTTATAAGCTGTTTTTGCACGTTTACAAAGTTAAGTTCTGTCATGTATATTTACCGGTTCCTCAATGTAGGGTAAAGAGGACAAGATGAAATTTCGTGTCTGTGGCCAGATCAACTGAAAAGGGCATCGTACTGAATTGGGCTTTTCGCCTTTTGTGTTATGTATTCGTACGTGGATCTGCCTTCATTTATTATCTTCATAAACAAAGCTCATCCACGTTTAATGAAAACCGAGTAATTATGAAAAAATGAAGGCATATTTATTAAAACTTCGCCGACTAGATTAAATTAAACATTGCTTTATTTTGAATGGTTTGGATTATTCGTCCTACTGTTCTTATATTCGTTGTTATATTCACAACGTTTCAGCCGGTGTAACTTCCGACTTTTTTCCCGGGGCACTTTTCGCACTTCGGAATCTAATAATCGAACATGAACATCTTTATGTGGAATTTTAGAACCTGGAGAGAATTTCGAACTAAAAATCTTATTTAATCCACGGACATATGATTTTTCTAATCCCATCAATCATTAACATTGATTGATAAGTGTTACTTTTTATGTTATTCTCTTTTGTTATAGTAACGATTCGAATTTCAACCTCCAGAAGTCTGTCTGTTAGTAGTTCTACTAAACTAGACGCAAAATCAAGGTGTGGGAGGCTAGTCTACCCTACTATTAAATCCATAGCGAGAGGGAATATATATGGAGTCATACCTTTTGGAAGAGTATTAGTGAAAGTGAGGCAGTAGCGTTGTCAGAACTCGAACTCGCCAAGTTCGGCCCAGATGGTGCCTTCAAACCTCTACACTACGGAACTTCCACTTTGAATTATATATAGATATATCAAATGCATGTATATATGCATATACATATATATATACATATATATATATATATATATATATATATATATATTATGTATTATAATGCGTCTTTTTATTGATCCTATCTTATGCGCGAATAGTATTACTTAACAAACGATTATTTACTTCACGAAGTAGAAAATATCACAAAGTAGAAAGAATGAGACTCACTTTGTGGTATTCTGTGATTATTTAAAAAAAAAAAATCATTTGTTTAGTAAACAGTATCAACAAGAAGCAGCTTAATACATTACATATTGTATACTGTCGGAAATAAATTTTCAATATTAAAATATATTTCGGACACTAAAACATTTTTCAAATCAGGTTACAAATAAAGAGCTTGCATCAAGGTAGCATGGTCGGTTACAGCTGTTTTACAACAACGTTTATTTTAAGTAATACAATGAGTCGTAAAATTACAAATGCAGATTCTCATCAGAACAAAACAATATTTGTTTCAAATCACTATATATATATATATATATATATGTATATATATGTATATATATATTGTGCATGTATTGTATTAGTTTCTGTAGATGTAAATCCGTGTTTATAAAAAGTGCTCAATAACAAGTAGAGCTGTTTATAAGTATAAATTTTTATTTATACAAACATTATTAGTTACATATGTGAATACATGTTTCGCTTGCACTCTTCGCAGAAAGTCAACCTCATCAGACCCAGGATTCAGAGAAATATATATATATATATATATATATATATATATATATATATATATATATATATATACGTATGCAGATAATAATTAAATATTAATAATTATATAATAATAAATATATTAATAATTGTATATATATATATATATATATGTATATATATATATATATATATATATATATATATATATATATATATATATATATATATATATGCGTGTGTACAGTCGTCGTAGCGCGGAAATAAATAAAGATCCCTGCAAACTCCTTCTCCCATCCAAAAACCACATATTTCTGTGTTTATTCTTATTTTTTTTAATTATAATTTTCAATTGCCAAATTGTAAATAAAGTTATTGTTCATATGTGCCAGGCGCGAATGCAGACCCCGTGATATTATTGTAAAAGTCCCAAATTAAAATCAATACAACGATTGAATTACTCGTAAAATTTTAGTCCAAGAAAGTAGTGTTTGATCTTTATATAGGGCGTTGTTTCCATTATCATTCCTAGGGAGATGGAGAGAGGAATGAATAGAAAGAGACAGATAAATCAAGAATAGAATATAGATATTGTTTTTATGAAAAAATAATGTTTGAGAAATGGATAAACGAGAGAAAAAAAAACGAAAGTCTGGAAATAAAAGCGAATCATAAATAATTCAATAAATAAATAGAAACTAAAATGTCAATATAAAAATTAAGTCGGTCAGTTAAGTTGAAGGAATAAAGAAACATAATCTGAAATCTTTAAGAAGCTTAATTGTTCGAAGCCAAGCGGATTATCCCTTCAAAAATATCGCAGTAAAACCGCGGTGGTTTTTTTTTCTTCTTTTTTTTTAACATAGCATTGTTATATTGGAACATCTGAATTTGGTCTTTTGAAATTTGAATACAGATTTATTAAAATTTCTAAACATTTTTTCCTGTGGCATTATCTCAAATAGAAAGAAAGTTGCAACCACGACCCCCGAATAGTTAGATTATCCGGCATATTTTTCTTCTTAAATTTTACATTTATTTCCATCTTTTTTCTTAAATATTTCGGACTGTCTATTCCATTTGTTTAGATTTTACATAACCTAGTCGGCCTTTTCTATTCTGACGTCTTGAAATATTCCGATCTCTGAATTTTTAACATTAATTTCGTGGACTCACGTTTATTTATGAACCTATTTCATTAAAAAATAACGTCGTTATTTCAAGTCGTTATTTTCCGCGACATGAAATATACATCATCCAATATCATGTAAGTATCCTCTTATGAAATACTAGCCAACAAATCTGCCCGATGATCGTGATCTATATTCCGCTATATTTAAGCATCGTAATGAATATTCTAATTCTTATTACACATTGCATTGCAAGGGCTACTATGCCAAATTTGGTGTCTTATTTCTGAAACCTATTATTATTATTATTTGTACTCACTATGAGTTCTCACACAGATCATCGTCAGTGATCGCTCACCGACAACAACCAATGGTATTTCCTGGAGTTACAACAAGCCTCCCCAGATTTCCAGTATTCTTCACCTTTTTTCGATAACGATGCGGTATCGCAAAAGCCTCTTACCATTGATTTCGCGCTCGTAAAGACAATTGGTCTTCTCTGGGATTTGGGTGGCAATAAGCCTCCTCAAGGTCCCAGCATTCTCTGCACTTTTCCAGTGGAGGTCTGGATTGTGCTGTCCCTCCTCGGTCTTCTCATCCTCCTCGACCCTCTACAAATATGTTGTCTGGTGTCAGTCTAGGCCGGCACCATTTAAAAAATAAATGAATAAATAAATGAATAAAATATTTTCTTTTTTAATTAATTAAAAAAAAAAAAATTTAATTTAATTTTTTTTATTTTTAAATTTTTTCCTTTTTTTTCCTTTCAATTCCTTAATTTTTCCCTTTTCTCTTTCCTTATTTTAAAAATAATAATTTTTAATTCTTTTTAATTTTTTTTGGGGGTGGATGGGAGGTTGAGAGAGAGGCGCTTATAGTGTTTATTGTAAATTCTGTTTCTTTGGTTCTTTTTTGTGTAGTGATAGCTGAGGCCGGTGTAATTTATTGATGAGGAGGGATTATGAAGTGCTGTTTCTTGCAGTTTCTGTTCCTTGCTTCTAGTTGTGTTGTTCTTCGTGTGGTTTTGTTTTATACCTGTTCTAACTTCCTTGTGACTGGTTAGCCTTTGTAGCTTATGCGTGTTGGTTTCCGCATTCAAGGATTTTCCTTAAGATTGCAGCTGTTTTGATCATTGCCGTCCTTTGTATTGTTTTAATGGTCCCTTTGATACCAATTTCTCCCAGTCTTTTCTACAGGTTTTTGGGGATTGTTCCTAGTGCTCCTACGATTATTGGTATTATACTAACTTTCTTCATGCTCCATATTATTATTATTATTATTATTATTTACTCGCTAGGAGTTTTCACACGTCATTATCAAGTGGTTTTCAATGGAATCCATGTGGCAACAAGTCTCCCCAGATTTATAGAACTCTCCGCATCTTTTCATAACCGTTACAAATCATGTTGTCTGGTTGCAATAGTCGCTTGCATCTTATTTCTCATTGGTAATGACCATAGATCATCACTGGGTATAAGCGCCAATAGGCCTCCCCAAGGTCCCACTGCTCTCCGCACCCTTCATTCCAATTTTGTGTGGTATAAGATGAAGCTTTTGCCATCCATTTTGTGTGCGTTTTTTTTTTGGGGGGGGGGGAGTTTATCAGATTTCTGGAAGTTTCAGTATGCTTGAGCTCGTGTGTTCTTTCTATGTATTTACATTATTTCTATTTCAACATACGTGTGGTTGGTTAGCGTTCGTAGTATACGTCGGTTGGTTTCCGCATTCGAAGTGTTTTCTTAAGATTTCGGCTGTTGTCATCATTTAACTATGTTATATGGTTTCAATCTTTCCTTGTATTCCAATTTCTCGTAGTCGGTTTTTTTCAGGTTTTTCAGGATTGTTTTTGCTGCCACTATTATTATTAGTATTATTATAATTATTCGTCATGTTCCATATTCCTTTCAGTTTTTTCGTAAGGTTCGTGCAATTGCTTCATTTTCCTGTCTCATTTTCGCTAAGATCAAAGTGTAGTATCTGATTAACAGAAACTGATTTCTTGGTTAATCTATTATTGTACTATATTTTAATGAGGGTGGTGTTGTATTTTTCTCCTCTAAAAAAATTGCATTATTTATATAATAATACTAGATCACCTCTCACCCGTTTGGTAAGTATTTGTTTTTTATATTCTTAAATATATAATTTCTTTCTTGATAATATGTATTCGTTTTTTATCCGCTCTTCTTCTTTATTTCTCTTATGCCTCCCCCTCTCTCTCCCCCCTCTCTCTCTTCTTTAGCAAATTACTCTATGTGTATAATTATATTGATCCCTCGGGTAAGTATGTGTTTGTTATATTATTAAATATATAAACCTTTCTTGATAATAATCATTCGTTTTTTTATCCTCTCTCTATTATCTTTCTTTCCACTCTTTCCCCGTCTTTTAAGGAAAATTGTCTCATCTATATAATGAAATAAGATCATCTATATTGCCCATTTGCTCAGTATATGTTATATATATAACATATATATTTGTTATATATATATAACAGTATTTGTTATATATATATAACATATATATTTGTATATTACATATATGTTTGTTATATATATGTTAAGACTAGTGTATATTCTTGGAAGCAAACTAATATAGTAACTAAAAAATAAATTGACTTACATGAGTGATTTTCTACTGAACGACTTGAGACTAAAATGTTTTTTTAAATTATATACTGACAATTGATCTAATGTATGTGTTAATCCACTAAATTGTTCAGATGGATTAATTCTATGTGTACTTGTTAGTCAGGCCTAAAATGCTAGAGTTTGTATCTAGATTTAATGCAAACAATTTTACCAAATTTCTTGTTTCTTGATAACTAAATTACCCTTGGAATTTATTATATAAGATTTAAGTGTGCATATATTACATTTTCTACCTTACCAGGAGTGTATTTCTTTGCTTTACCTATTGTAGACCATTTCAATTCCAACTGTGTGTTATTTTAATGTAATTCTCTAACATATTTAGCTAATGATATAGGAATTGCCATAAGATCAAAGTTAGGTATTACTTTGAAAGAAGAAGTATGGTTTTTATACCTATCAATAGAACTACACCCAGTGAACGTTATTTATGTCTGAGTACTATTTCTCTCCACAATGTTGCATTTATACATCATACTAGAAGTTAAACACTTATTTTATAGATGGCATTCATCTACATTTCTACAATTACATCGAAGGTTAAACTGCATCGTTTTGGTTACAATTTGTTTTATTTTACGTTTTATAATAGTTGTGGTTAGGTTTATTGATGTACAGAATTACAATTTTACTGTATTTCTATTCGTAATCCTTCTTTACCTTGCTATCTCTAGGGAAATTCCTTTTGAAAATCCGGTAGAATTCTCTAGAAATGTTGTTATGAATGTGCTAACTGTATGGAAGTTAAAACAATATAGAATTAAGACGCCTTTTTCTCTTCCTACTAGCATGGTCTGATGAAGACTGGCGCCGATTTTATTCGATGTTCACTTTTCTAAAATAGCCATCGTTAGTAGAGTTTCTTTTTCCTATTACCCATAGCCATATTATATGATATAATATTGACAGGTCTTTCATTTCTAATATTACATTTAACTATTCAATCTGACTTGTTTTACACAAGTTATGTTTTTGTTATATCCAGATCCAGATAATGCTTTATTATAGTAGCGCTTGTTTATATTAAATAATAGTTCGTTAAAGGATAGGTTAGATATTCTTTTAGGAATACTGGGGGCGAGATCATTTTCCATAGATTGCGGTTGGTTTGAATTAGTATCGATATATCATCGATGGTTCATGGTAAGGTTCAAAAGTGTTATTATTTAAATTAAGTGTTATATCAAAAAGGTTTACATTTTTATTGTTGATATATATGGTTATCTTAAGGTCCAATTTTTTGAACAAATTATGTAAATCTTTATCTTGTTCCCTTGATCTTTTTACACTAGAGCTAAAAAAGATAATGTTACATCTCCGTTGTATACCGTCTAACATACCCAGTACGTTCTTATTAATTCCTTTCAATATATTAAGTCCAAGCAAATCAGTGATTTGTACTGAGTCTAGAGATTCTATAGTAATATCAAAGTTAAATTCACTATTTTCCTTGTTTATAGTTTATTATTGTATAGCACTAATATGTTTCTTTCTAATTTAATAATGTCTTGTGCTAGTTCTTATATGTTTGCTTACTTTCCTGTCATATTTAAGGCTTTAGTTAGTAAGGAATGGGCAGTCAAGGGGTAATACAACTTAAACATGATACTTTTTCCGTACCTAACTAGCGGCAACTTCCTAAACAAACTGAATACTTGCTTAGAGAATAACCACAATTAACGAAAGTTTTTTAGATTTAATGCTAGACACAATCCAATCTAAAATCTTTTTACTAATAATATCTATGTCCGATACGCAATGAGATATTAATCTGATAATATGGGTATTGTTGAAATTCACTTTGTGGCCTTTAAGCGTAAACCTAGGAAATGTAGGAGTATATACTTCAATGTTATTATCAACACCAATTCCATAAAAAATTTTAAATGCCTCAGAGTTGATGTTGTGAAGATCTTTCCTATAAGCAACTTCATAGCTTTTGTGAAGTCCCTTCATAATAAAATGGTTGTAAGCTTGAAAAGTCATGCTATAAATTCATTGTTTCATCTGCTAGGAATATCAAGTCAGGGCTGATCTTTATTCTACTAAAAGTGTTCTTAGTTTTATAATGATCGGGTTAAATATGGATGCGGTTTGTTTGCTTGTAGGTTTTCCACCATAATAATCATCGCATTCTAAAAAGGATCAAATTTAGTTAAAGAATGTGATCTTTTATTTGATTTGATCCGATATAATTTGCCATAGGAGTTATTAGAGATTGATGTCTCCTCAGTTATATAATAATCCGAAGGATTCATGTTTAATGTCCTCGAATTAACCAATTTTCCCTCCATGATGTAGGAGTTTCCACCGAATATTTAATATATATTATGTAAGATTTATCGTTTTCTTAAAATGAAATGGTATTCGCTCCCTAGTAAACATATTAGGAATATTTTGCAAACAAATTCAGCTCAATCCATTGAGCAGATTAACTATATAAAAATATATATTGAGAACATATTTTTCTAAATTTAATAAACCTATTCAAGATATATATATATATATATATATATATATATATATATATATATATATATATATATATATATATATATATATATATACTAAGCTGGTTGTGTTGGATGGCAGTCTCAGTGAAGATGTGTGTATCGTGATTATGTACTTCTGGTCATAGTATTTATCACACTGTTTCATGTGCTAATCAATGGGATATATGTTTATTGTCAACAAATACATGATTTTATTACAACACTTCAGCGTGACTATTTATTTACTCATTCTTTTTATTTTGATTACTTGGTTAGTTTGCAGCATAAAGTAGAAACAAATCCCACGAAATGTAAACAGCACTTATTTCTGCTTAAATATCACTAAGTATTTTTCGTAAAATTACATTCTAATTTGTAATTGAAATTCTATGAGTTGTGCGGACCGTTTTCTAACACCGGACTTCTCCAAATCTGTCGATGAAGGGGTAGATTCCCAAAAGATTTTTTTTCCGGAAACCGCCATTATAGATGACTAATCAGCGTATAATTGTATATAATAAGTATCAAAATGTATCATGCCGTTATTAACGTAATTGAGAACTTTATCATTTTTCTTCATGCACATTGCCAGTTATAAGATAGAGCTTTGGAATGATTGGCCACAAAAGGACATTAATAGAGTCGACACTAAAACGAGATAAATGTTGACGATCTACAGAGTAGTGTACATGAACCAGTGTCTACCAAGGCTGTATCTACCAGGAGAGGAAGGGGGTATGAGTCTCTCAAAAATTAGCCATCGACATCGAGCCAGTATTGTGAGCACCGGCCCATATCTGGTGAGCTCCCAGAACCCAAACCTTATGATGGTATACCAACATCAAAACACCAGAGCAAGCAGAACAACCTCTATCACAAAACTGGTCAAACACTTTGGACAAGACTGTTTTACAAAGGAGGCAGGAACAGATACCAATCATGCTACAAAAATAACTCGCAAGAGCCGACAGAAATACACCAAGACCTTCCATAACAGAAAACTAGAAGAATGGGCCAACCAGCAACGTGCTAAGTATTTCCTAGGTGAATTATCCCAGGAATATATAGATAAGGAAGGCTCTGTAGACTGGCTGAAAAGAGGATATCTTCACTATGATCAGGAGAGAATGATAATGGCTGCTCAATATTAAGGCTTGATGACCAATGCTTTTAAAAAGATGAGTGGTCTCATCAATAATAACAAGTGCAGGTTCTGCCACACAGAAATGGAGGGTGTGAGTCATCTGACATCCAGTTGTAAGGTTCTCCTGAGAGATGGCTATTATACAATGCGACACTACGGGGTGTGTAAATATCTTCACTGGACTATATGTAAAAAGTTGAATATCCAGTGTAGCAGCAAGTCCAGAAAGAACAGTTGGAAATAATGTATACACTATCCACTATAACTATGCAATCCCTACAGCTACATATCTAGAAAACGTGATTTGGGACAAAAGGGAGAAAATAGCAACCCTAGTTGAAGTCAGTGTCCCTAATGATGCAGGATTAAACAGGGCTGAAAGCGAAAACATTACGAAATACCAAGGTCGTACGTACGACATGAAAATAAACTGGAACTTTAGGTAAATCTCCATCATCTCAGTAATGATAGAAACAACAGGACTAATGAAGAAGAATTTCAAAAGCTATCTGGCGAGTATACCCGGTGAACCTAATGCTAGAGAAATACAAACAATTGCACTTAAAGGGACGGTTAGAATCTCTAAAACATCTCTCGGTTAAAGTGTCTGAAATAGCCGGTGAATGTCTGGCATCCAGTAGAATGCTCCATCCCGAGCAAAAACAAAAGGATAAGAAATTTTTTTTAAGCGAAAATGTATATATATATATATATATATATATATATATATATATATATATATATATGTGTGTGTGTGTGTGTGTGTGTGTGTGTGTGTGTATAAAAATAATTTGAAAGGTATACATTTTAATATATCTTTTATTTATTTTTTATATTTTGACGGGCACGAATATCAATTGTCCCTTTAGAAAAAATAAACAGTTTTTCTTAAAAGGAGAACAAAATGTTCGCCTGCGATCCTTCGGTCTTAGTCAGTGTAATAGGGGATTGTGTGTGGTTGTAGAATGGGGAAAATGAGGAGACGCCAGGGAAATGGTGAAAATAGGTGTCCGTCTCTAATAGCAGAGAGGAAAGAGTCACGTCGTCATAAACATGGTTCAAGTGTACCCAAATATAGATAAATGTTAATAAATGAATATATAGATAGATACACAAGTGAACATATGCTTACACATACCCACGCCTACAAACACACACACACACACACACACACACACACACACATATATATATATATATATATATATATATATATATATATATATATATATATATATCCAATCTAGGCTGGACCCTGTAGTGAGTAGTATTAATACAACCGTCAAAATCATAGTTTTAATGCATGTTTCTTCATAAGTTTAACACGCTTGACGTCGGCTGTTTACAATAAGTTTTAAACTCTAACCGTTTATGTAGTTTTTCATCGTGGCCGTGAGGGTTACGACGTCGGAATTTGAGTTATAAACATGACTTATTCTGGGGTTTCTAATCCTGCGACCGGCTTGAATAATAATAAGGATGAAACGTATACGTATGTAAATAAACACATATTCATAATCATTTCTCGCCGCCAATCAAGGCTGGGCATTGTATTGAATAGTATTAACACAGCCGTCAAAATCATAGCTTTAATGTGTGTTCCTTCATAAGTTTAACACCTTTGGCGTCGGCTGCCGAAAATAGAGTTTAAAACTCTTACCGTTTATTTAGTTGTTTATCGTGGCCGATAAACACATATTTATAATCATATACAGTATCGTCCAAAATCAAGGAACAAAAATAAAACCTTCCTAATCTCAAATAAATAATATTTTAATATTTGTGAAAATTTCACTAGATATGTAAATTATGTAGTTGGATTTTTACCGTGATTTTCAGATGAATTAAAATAATATTATTAAAGATATCCACCATTTTACATATTTCAAGTGTTTAAAATTAAGGAACATTTAGGGAAAATAATTGTTTAAAAATTAAAATAGTAGGGTTTTTTTGGTATAAAAGGATGAAAATAAATATTCTAAACTTTAATGATCGTCACTGTTGCAAGTCACGAAATATCAATCATGTCAAAAAGAAATAAAACTGATTTAAGCGACAAAGCAAAATTCGTCAAATTAAGAAGGGTAAAGTTGACAATAAAAGAAATCGGAAAACGTGCGAAACATTCAAAAAGTCGAGTTCTCAAACTCTATAAAGAAACTGGAAGGTTAAGTAACACAAAGAAACCTGGCAGACCAAGAAAGACAACGGCAAAAGAGGAAAGAGTTATACGACGCCTAGTGTTAAAAGACCGTTTCCTTACAGCTAGCACAATTACTAAACAAATGGAAGGTGTCACAAATGTTTCACGACAAACTGTGTCCAGAAGATTGCAGGAAATAGGTATTTTTGCTAGATCTCCTCGACAAAAGCCGCTAACAAGTAAAAAAAAAAAACAAAGCAGCTAGATTAGCGTTCGTAGAAAAACATGGTATATGGTCATAAGAAAATTGGAAAAAAGTTTATTTCAGTGACGAATCGAAATTTAATGTATTTGGCAATGATTGAAAACAATTTGTAAGAATAAGAAAAGGCGAAATTTTGGATATTAGCTGCATCAAAAAACTGTTACATTTGGTGGAGGTAGCGTGATGGTTTTCGGCATGATATCATGGCAGGGTACAAATGTCTTATAACAGTATGTTTTGCCAGTGTTGCACAATTCTGGTATCGAAAAGCCTGTTTGTATGCCATACGGCAAAGCTGATCATGAATTATCTGGCTGATCAGCAAGTAGTAGTAGTGGACTGGCCTGCTCAGAGTTCTGACATGAACCCTATAGAAAACCTATGGAAGACTCTAGGAAAGAATGTTATAGTAAAGAATCCAGAAAACATCGAAGACTTGTGGCTGAAACTGAAAGATGAATGGGTCAAGAGTACTGTAGCCCAATATCAAGATTTAGTGAAATCCCGCAGTCGTAGAAAACAAAAGTTGGAAGTACCACATATTAAATATCTTTTGCTTCTTTAATGTGATTTAGTTAAAAATGATATTTTGTTCCTAAATTTTGGGCACTTGAAATCTGTAAAATGGTGGATGACTTACAAAATATTATATTAATTCATCTAGAAATCTCGGTAAAAGTTCAACTACATAATGTGTATATTCAGTGAAATGTTCACAAAAATTAATATATACTTTTGTTCAGAAGATTCAGAAGATTTAATTATTGTTCCTTAATTTTGGACGATACTGTAAATATATATATATATATATATATACATATATGTGTGTGTGTGTGTGTGTGGGTGTGTGTGTGTGTATGTATATATGTGTAATGATGCTATATTTGTATTGATTTACTTTTATTCAAAGGAAGGAATAAGGGCAAAGACGAAAACCTTTCGTAAAAATTCACATACCTTGGATATTTTTTAATGTATTATACATCAATTTATAACAATTTTCAACATTGCACTCCCTTTGAAGTTATTGTAAGGTCATAATATGGGTATACCCATCAATTTGAATATTTCTATATTTTAGATCTGCAGTTAATGCGATCCATCGTTATTAAACACGCTGAATTACAATTTCTTCTCAAAACCTCTTAACATTAAGCCTTAAATTCTACACATTTTGTAGAATAAAAATTATGTAACGGATATTTAGTAAAATTCAAATAAATATTCTAGATATAATGTCTAATATCATAATATATTGATTTTAATTTCCGTAAGAGAGCATAACATTTGTGTAAAATGTTCTGTTGTGAGAAATAATTTTACGTGTTTTGAGGCAGGTTGTCTTATAGTATATATATATATATATATATAATGTATTTTATGTAATTACTTTTATTGGTGAAAGCAGCGTACATATACATATATATATATATATATATATATATATATATATATATATATATATATATATATATATATATATATTAGTACTTCATGTATCCACATAAAATATTATAAGGAGATATAATTTTTTATGTATCAGTTTTCAGTATTTACTTCAACAGTGTTCGATACGTAAGTAGAGCTAGGTAGTAAGCAATGAAAATATATATGGCAATCAAGCTACACAAAGGCTCCCGTGTTTCATCCTCGGGGGGGAATCGTCAGGCTAAATGCATGGAGTTATTTTTGTCAGGTGTTTTTATATACATGGCTTGCTAGTTAACCAATCAGATACTTTGTTGTTCCCTAAGCCAATCGTTGGGCTTCCCTCGAACAAAGGCATTGTTGGTGACGCTCCTATTTTTGTTAACAATGGATTTTCCTATATCCTGTTTCCTTTGTTTTGTCAATACAGTGGGCGAATTTATTTTAACACGTGGTTTCTTGTATTTCTATTTTAGGTTTTAAATTTTAACTAATTCAGTTTTTTATTTATTTATTTATTTATTTTTATTTATTCATTTATTTTATATATTATATATCATCCTAAGGTAAATTTATTTCTGTGTAAACAGCTGTTTGCTATTTCACTTCTAGAGTTTAATAGGTTTCGGGGATCTTTAAAATTTAGGATTTCGTATTTTTCATTCAGGCATAATCTACACGGGTCGTCTAAGTTTCTACATGTACTGGCCTGTCTTACTATTTTCCATTCAATTATTGGTGAGTTATCATTTTCTTTGAGCTCCCAATAATGGTTAGCTAGTGCTGTTTTAGTTCGACGTTCTTTGTTTTTAAATGTGCTTTTGTGGTCATAGTATCTGGTCTTAAAGTCTAGGGATGTCATACCCACGTAGTATTTCTTGTTATTTGGTCTTTAGTTAACAAATTTCGTTGTTTGGTATACAACACTTTTAGTTAGGCATTTATTTTGTAGTGGACAAAGTTTACGATTTATGCAGTTACATCTTTTCTCTTAATTGCTAACTTTTTCGTTTCTATTCGGGTGGTTATTATTAGTGTTTTGTTTATTTCTATTAGTATTGTTTATATTTTTGTTCTTCGTAGTGTTATTTTTGTTATATTTTCCACTTTGTTTATTTTTTTCTTCTCTATTGTTGTCTTTTAGTATTTTGTTGTTGTGTGCCTTAATTATCATTTCTAGGTTTTCACAGCGACTGTAGGATAGTTTTAGATTATTTTTATATAATATTTTATGTAGAGGGTTGGTTACGGGGAAGTGTTTTTCAATCCGATTTAGGAATTTTTTGCCTAGTTTAGTTTTTAGCATCTGGTTATAGGGAGGGGTATAGTAGATTATATTTCTTTTTCTTTTGTTTTTATTTTTAATTTTGTTGTAATTATTGGTGCCCTGTTTTTTATATTTAATTTCGGTATTGTGGTAACCACTATTTTTTAGAGCTGTATTGTAAATGTTGATTGATTTTTTAAAAACGCTTTCGTTGCTAGAATTGTTGATTAGCCTACTTTCGATCGAATTCGGGATATGTTTTATGATTGATGGGGGGTGATTAGACTTTGGGTGCACGTATATTGGGTTGGCGTTATCTTTTAGGTATGGTTCTGTAGGTGTTTTTACTTAAGTTTAATGTGACGTCTAGAAAGGTCGTTGTTTTAATGTTAGCCATTACTTCTACCTTTAGGCCTGGTTTTTTCATTTCCATATGTATAATTTTCTTGATGTTTTCTCCTTGAGTCTCTTATTATCGCTAATCCATCATCTCTATAAAGGCCGATATCCGTATTATCGAATATATTTGTGAGTGTATATAAAATGAATAACCCCACAAGATCAGATGCCTCCACAGAGTCAAGGGCACCCATAGCCAAATCAAAGGAGTTTGTCATATTCGTTTTAATCCATTGGTCCTCGTTGTTGATTAAAACTGATCTCCTACATTTTTTAATGATGTTAATTTCATCCTTGGATATATCGGTATATATCTCGGCGAATTCCAGGGCGATATTGAAGAGTTCTTCTGATATGGATGGGTAGAAGTCCACTATGTCGAATTGTAAGAAGGTACAATTGTTCTTATTTTCTATACTGTTAAACCAAGTGATTGCGTCGGCAGTATTCACCCATTGGTTTAATTCTAGGTCTTTTCTTATTTGTTTGTTAATTCTAGATAGAATTGTTTGGCTGATTCTTCCTATTTCTGGTTTGGTCGGATTAATTAAGCGAGTGCTGTGGTTATTGTTAAAGTTACTTTTGTGGTCTTTAAATAAGATATAGGCTTCCTTAGGTTTTAACTTACTAACTTTGTTGCTAATTTTTAGTTTATCTGTGATTTGTTTACTTTCAGTATTTATTATATCTATGTAGTTATGTTTGCTTGTATCTAGTTTTTTGTAGTTTTTAGTAATATTTTCTGTTAGTAGTTTGTTATACTCTTGTTTATCTATTTTGTAAGAATTTCTAGTTTTGTCCGCTTTTACCAATATATTGTTAGAGTTGTTTATGTTTTTAACGATGGTGTGTAATTGTTTTTGGAAATTATTCTGTTGTTTGTGAAATTCTAAGTTTTTAATTACATTTAAGAGGTCATTTTCAAAGCTAGTCATGAGATCTATTGGTTTAGCGTTTTTTAGGCTTTTGAATCCGTAGGATACTTTTGTATCTACGTGTTTATCTTTATTGTTAATGAAGAAGTGTGCTCGCCATCGCATTCGGCGTATTAGTTCGTCCGTTTTTTTAATTAATTTAATAATGTATCCATGCGTGATAGGTGTTGGGATATTCTTAAGTGATGTTTCTAAGTTAATTTTTCCATATTACTTTTTAGTGGTGAAATAAATTCTTGTGAGAGTGCTCAACTGTTTGAGGAGCTAGATATTAGTACTTCATGTATCCACATAAAATATTATAAGGAGATATAATTTTTTATGTGTCAGTTTTCAGTATTTACTTCAACAGTGCTCGATACGTAAGTAGAGCTAGGTAGTCCATTGTTAACAAAAATAGGAGCGTCACCAACAATGCCTTTGTTCGAGGGAAGCCCAACGATTGGCTGAGGGAACAACAAAGAATCTGATTGGTTAACTAGCAAGCCATGTATATAAAAACACCTGACAAAAATAACTCCATGCATTTAGCCTGACGATTCCCCCCGGGGATGAAACACGGGAGCCTCTGTGTAGCTTGATTGCCATATATATTTTCATTGCTTACTATATATATATATATATATATATATATATATATATATATATATATATATATATATATATATAGTCTTGGAAGTTTTTCAACTATTAAAACTATATGGAGAAAAACACATGGTTGGTCCCAAGTATCTCGTTGGAAAACTACTTTGCTTGTAAGTCAATTATTTTTTTGCAGTCACTACACTTGTGTGCTTCCAAAAAGTTACGCAAGTCTTAATATTATTTAAGGGATAATCAGCTGTTAACCATGAAAAACTCTTTCGCGAATTTAAAAACAAAGCAGGATTTTATCTGATGGCTTCTCAGCAGAGTTGATCAGACACCATTTCCCTTAAAAAAAAACAAGAACAAAAACGTTCCGGGTATCAGATCTAGTTTTTTGCTCCAGATCAATTTTTGCTAACCTATTTTGTTATTAAAATTATGTCCTCCTTATCTGTGTCGTCTCTTTGTGTTCAAGAAATATGTATTCTTTTTTTTACAAAAATTGCGTTCGGTCGAATCAACTGTACTACTTCGACGAGTGTACATGTATATATATATATATATATATATATATATATATATATATATATATATATATATATATACTAGCGGGTACCCGTTTCCCGGTGTTGCCCGGGAGAAATGTAAAAGAATGAAATAAAATGGGTAAACAGTCGGACGAACGCAAATCAAATAAGTCACAAAGGATAGTTTTTATGTAACGAAACAATTGTCGCTTTTGAATTGTAGAAAAGCTATGTACCCAAGAAAATGATACCTCGCAGTGGAACAAAAATAGAAATTGCCACAGTGTAGAAGGATATCTCCTTCAATAACCGATTATGGAAAAGTGTACTTCTGCGGGCCGGGATATGCTCAATCTGCTTTCTATTTTCTCCTTGGTCATCGAAAGCAAATCGTTCGAGACTGCGCCAATTTTTCTTGATTTTGGTACTTTAGAAAATATAACAAACGTTGGTGATTTTAGCTTCTTCTACAGAATTTTTAACCGAATCTAACAGACTTTTGCCGAACTAAACTTAAAACTTTGATGAGGGTTATTTTAATGTTAAAAAAACAGTACAGTTCAAATTCTACAGAAGCAGCAAGAGTTTTGTTTGTAAATAAATAAAATGTATAATTATTTTTATATTTTAATTGTTAAGTCTTGTTTGGTTTTTAGCTTTTAATCGAATTGTTATTGTTATTTTTTAAAATATAAGTTTATTTGAATAAAAATGAAATTGATATTAAAATTAATTAATCCGTAAAATAAACCTATCTTGTAATCATTACGGGAGTGTGAATTAAAACAAAACGAAAATGTGGCGTAGTTTTATGGCGAACGATTTGATGCGTACTGTCTATGTAAGCCTTGCTATGATTAGATCTTTTACAAATTCTGAAACGGTGAAAACAAACAAGTCTTTTGTGAAGTAATTGTCAAACTGTGTTTGAGAGTTTATTAATAAATCGAGAGAAATTATAGTGCTACCCTCTCTTTAGTTCAATTAGTTGGGTGAAGCTTACAGTGCGGAATAAAAATAATGTTTTTGGTTTAGCTTATAAGAATAATTTATATTTTCTGGAAACACTGTCGAAGATATTAGGCGACTTATGTGGTGTGTTTCGATGCGCTTGATACATTAGTTTAATAGTCTAACTATTGGGAGGGATTAAATCAACTCCATTTTAGATAGATAGATAGATAGATATAAATATAGCTTTTTAACAACATAGACCAAAGTACTCAATTACCGTAGCAAAAGCCTAATTTATTTTCTTTAAGTATGACAATAGATACTTTTTCTTCAAGTACCTAAATTTAATTAAATAATAAATATATATATATATATGTACATTTATTCATATTAATATTTTTATTAATACAAATATATACATAAATATGTACATAAGCGACACATCCATGGAGATGTTTCGATCATTAGCTCTAAAACCCTACAATTTCATCAAGCTAAAAAAACGTGTCCATATATATATATATATATATATATATATATATGACGTCTCTTTCTGCTCATATCGTGATTCGACCCCTCGGGGTTAACACCATCAAAATGAGCAGGAAGAAAAGAAGATAAAAACTATAAGACAGATTCGCCTGCAAAGTTGTTCTACAACGAAAGCTTGAAAAAAAAATTAAATAAATCAATTTTTCATTTAAATTGCACGATTGTTGGTTTTCAAAGTATTTCACTTTAATACATTCTAATCCGTGCTTCAAAGATGTTGTCAATTTCCTTACTTAAAAAAGCGCCAATCTGCGCATAACATCGCCAGGACTACACTTATCCTAACGTCTTAAGAACTTGACGTCTCTTTCTGCTCATATCGTGATTCGACACTTCTGGGTTAATACAACCCAGATGAGCAGGAAGAAAAGAAGAAAAAAAACTATAAGACTGTCTCGCCTGACAAAGTTGTTCTACATCGAAAGCTTGCAAACTAAACAAAAATTAAATAAATGAATTTGTCATTTTAATTGACGGATTGTTGATTTTTAAAATATTTCACTTCAATATATATATATATATATACATATATATATATATACATATATATATATACATATATATATATATGTATATATATATATATCAACTTGATTAGTTACATGAGACCTAAGATATATTGTCTCACTAAAATTACATGATTGAATTACTTTCTGTGTGAATGATCGCAAAAAAGGAATTCTTATAATTAAAGGCAATAATAGGCAAACGCACCACGCTTCACACACTACTACACGTGAAACACTAGCCGCCATTGTTTTCAACGATATTGGACTGTTTTAAAACCAACCAACAAAGCGAGGAGGATAGGTCATTATTTCGGCCAAGCCAACGTCGAAGTGCCCTACGGACATTCTGTATTGATCAGAGAGGCATAAATATGGCTTTTCTGACAACGGAGAGAATGAACGCATTTTGTGTCGTCTAAATCGTAAAATCTCTTTATTTATATTTTTTAATTAGATTCAGTGGTGAATATAAACTTGTATGCAAACCTGGCTCTACACCGTCTCTTTACTTATCTTTTCTTCGGCTTTTCACTGTAACCGGGTTTTGTAGAAAGAGGACGTTATATACGTTTCGTACATGTGTACAACATGACTATCTACATGTACTGATAGAGACTAGGGAGTGGACTATTGATATAATTTTGCAGCGTCATAACTGTCACTTTCCCCAAGCTAGTCCTTATTCTTTACATTCAATAAGCGATATTTCTGACAAAGTGGAAAATGCTGTTTACATAGGCTGAATTTATCCGCATAATAACCCAATAACCATGAAGTAACCCCCAGAGAAGGCTGTCTTATAAGCAGGTGTATAAAACCGGGACTGCCTTTTTTTCATTTTATAACTAGTATCTGGACCACACTGTAGTTTCTGATGGGCATCTCAATGTCATATTTGTTGGAATTTATACGGTGTTTATGTCTTAAAGTGTTTACCATAATAGTTTATTTACTCATTCTCTTTGTGTTCTGATTTCAACTCCGCTATCAACCTCTTCCACATATCTTCCTTTTCCATGATGAAAAGTTCCATGGGGGAAACTAAGAATAAATCCAGTATCTCACCTCTTTCTATCCTTTTTCAACATTAACAGTCTGCGTTATGACCTTCCAGGTGTTGAAATCTATTCACATGAAAACAAACGTGAGTTATTGTTTCTATGTTAAATTTATATTAGCCCATCAATCGTTATCGATGATTTCAATGAGACCTAAGGTTTTTCTGCGATGACCTGTAAAAAAAAGACATGCAACGTTGCCATGGACATGAAATGTGTGCTTACATCAGGAACGGTTTCAATATGGTAGGGACGTCTCACATGAAGACGCTTTAGATATGTGTGTGTTCATCGTGTGCAATACATCTCTTTCATCTTCGTATCGTTGCCCGTCATCATCCTCAGTTAAGCAAATCTCTGTGAAATCTGGCAAGATTCTGTTAGTTTATTTGTATGCGAACATTCATATCTTTGGTGACTTTAATTTTAACAATACAGAATGGCTCGCCCACTTTAACAAGACTAATTATGAAGAAATGTATTGTCATGATTTCATCCTTGCTTACAAGCCGCACATTAGTTATAAAAAACGCTAAGGTTCCTATGCCCGATCTGTTAAATTGAGAGTTTCATAGCAGAAGTTGTATTCGCGTGAGTTTTGGAAAATAGCAAAGAAGGTATTGAAAAGATGTAATATTTCTATTTCAACTATCATAAATCTACCTGACTCCTGATGCAACCCTCTATCCGTGTAACACTCAGATACGTCCTGCTGCTGCCACATTTTGAGAGGTGCGTTCAGAGCACTCTAACAAACCTTGACAGAGTACAACATTTATTTAGTAATCTTGTAAGAATGATCTCATCTATTTTATAACGTCTGTTAGCTTTTCTTTACTTTATTATTACGTCTATGGAAGGTAGTCCACTCGGTCCAATCTGTGGTTTTTCGCTGTAAAACATTTACAACAAAATTGTTTTTTTTATTATCATTGTAAAGAACGTTCCTTTTTCATCTGTGTACCTCAAACCAAGCATAAGTTACATGAACAGGGTTAATTTCGAACCACTTCCTATCCTTAGAAAACATTATCACGTGACTGCTTCCCTGCAGACATGGTCGTATTCAGGTTCCATGCCAACAAATACTTGTCGAGTCACCATCTGACGTGAGCAAAATTGCTCCATTCCATTCATCTTTTTAAAACCGCTCAAACTATTGTTCTTCATTTATTTGACAATTTATATAAGTTAACCTATCCTCGAATAGCTTTTGTCCTGCATTATTTAGTATTAAAATCGTTTTGTTACCATTACCGCAACGAATTTACCTTTCTTTCTCCGTCTGCCTAACTTCCAACAAAATGTCCATGCACATGGTTTATTTGACATGAACTACCCATCTGTTGAGAACATTACGACGGAACTACTTCTCTGCAGCGTACAGCATGGTCGTCTTCATATCACATGTCAGCAAATAATTATCAAACTGTCCTCTAAAGTAATTGAATTGTGTCCATTCAATTTATCATTTAAAATCCTTTCATGATATTATTCATCTCATTTATCCTTATGCTTGAGGTGTTGTAGGTTTCGATAAATAGTTACTCATTAGTAAAATAAAAACTTTGTTGTAGGGTGATAAACCCCCTCATGGCAACAATGAACAGTAAGACTATTGATATAGTACTATACTTTTGCTAGTTAGAAGCAGAACAGATACTACACTACCTTCACACCTCTAAAAAAGAAGGAGGTAATGTCTGTGAAGATGGTATCATAACAACAGAACATATTCTACACTAACTCCATACCATAAAAAGGAGGAGGTAATTCCAGAGAGGATTGTATCATGAGAACAGAACAGATACTACACTACATTCACACCATCAAAATAGGAGGAGGTGATGCCTGGTAGGATGGTATCGTGACAACAGAACAGATACTACACTATATCCACACCTCTCAATAAAAGGGGCGTAATGCCTGGTAGAATGGTAGAATGAAAACAGAACAAATACTACACTACCTATACACCTCTAAAAAAAAGAAGATGTAATGCCTAGGAGGATAGTATCATGACAACAGAGCAGATACTACATTACACTGTGCCCCTGAATTGATCATTTAAAGATAATACATTCGTCTGAAATAGTATATACTATACTATTTCATAAGTACAATAGTTTTAAATAGAATAGTTTGGGCTTACGAAAGAAAGACAGACGAACAGACAGATACATAATCTCCATTATTAATAGATGTATTTTCATTTGTTATTTTTGTTATGTAAGAATAAAAAATATAGTATGTGTCCTACCCTTGCGTTAGAATGTATTTCTATTAACTGTAATAGCAAATTACAGAAAATTTCCGATTAAAAATATGTTTTATTAACCTATGCAATAGTAACCAAATTATGAATAAGATGTAAGCAAAATGCAACAAGTTTTTTTTTATATATTATGAGTTATATGTTGGAAGATTCAAATTAACAAGACAAACAACGTAGTTAAGATCGAAAAGCAGCATCGACAAAACTTTGAATGACAGTAGAAATATGATGAACGCCGGTGTGCAAAGCAAACAACTACAACGATAAATATGCAGTCTTCCTCTTTTACATACCATTCAAGATTTTATGGGAATATGTAAGATATGTTAACTTGAAATATATATATATATATATATATATATATATATATATATATATATATATATATATATATATTGCCATTTTAATTTAGTTATTAAAGTTGTTTCGCCATATGAAAACGACAAACGCGGAACAAATAATATCAAATAGTGCGCAATGTTTATTAAATTTAAGTTTAAATCAAAGAAGTGGAATGGACGTTTTATGTATATTTAAGAACCTCACTGAACAAAAGATTGTTGATGTTTGTGTATTAATGTGAAAGAAAACTTTGGATTGTATTTTAGTATTAGTTGTGTTATTACTGATAGATGAAATAATTTGTATTTAGTAAATACGGCAAAGTGACTTTAATAAGATTTTTATCGTAATTCTGTAAATGTGTAACGTGTGTAAGGATGAATAGATAGTACTGTAGGGTAGTTAGTCAGTCTTACTCTCACGCTAAAATTAGTATTCAAAGATAAAACAGCTGAGCGGATGAAATATAAAAATCAAAAAATTCGGATGAAACTAAACTGTTTTGTGAGAACACGTACCAATAATTCATATAAATCGCATGAGCAGCAGATTTTTAAATGCAAGTTTTGTTCATATCGTTCAAACGCATACGCGAAAAATCGCACTTTACTCCATATATAAGTAAATGGTTTTACTAATTTCAATGTATGTATTTATTATACCCCATTAAATGATTCTACTATTTATTTTCTTCAATTAAACTATTTATTATACACCATTAAATAAAAATGTTTCTTTTATAATATTAAGTGTTACTTTCCGACAGTTAATTCTTATTTGTTGATTTATTCATAATAATCATTTTTGATTCAATATATTTAATAAATATTTACACACCCTAAGCTTTGCACTAAATGTGGCAAAAACAGAAAAACCTTTGTTTAAGGCCTTTCCTTTTAATTAAAATAAATGTAGATAAATGTCTGTATGCATAAACAAATATAATTTTTGATTGCAACCAGCATCGACGTTTATCGCTTGAGAGAGAAGCTGGAAACTTACGCTTTTTCTTCTCTCTACCTATATCGTATATATATATATATATATATATATATATATATATATATATAATGTTGTATAACCTAATCAAATGTTGGAAACAAATCTTCATGAATTCCTCAAAAAAGAAAAACTGAAGTGCATTCAGTATTCATTAAATCTTCGTTTTTAATATATATTATGTTTATATATAAGTGTTTTTCTATTTCTCATATCTTTCTTCAGTTTTCTGTTCATATTTTCTCTTCGTTTTTTTTTTCAAGACTTGGGGGTTGACATTTATAGGCACTGATGAAGCCTCCGCAATATATTTTTTTAATATCACGCTACTTACAAACTCGTCCACTGAATAAATATTAAGGATTTACTTTGACATAACCCACCAAATTTATTGTAAAATATGTAAAGTACAAATGAAACGTCATATAATAAGATGGGCTAGTCACAGAATAGCGTTCCTCTTTGTAGATATATATGTATATATATATATATATATATATATATATATGTGTGTGTGTGTGTGTGTGTATTTATATATATATACAGAGAGAGAGAGAGAGAGAGAGTATAGTGTAGTGCAGCATCAGTGCAGTTCCAACGGGAGAAAAATGTATATTTAAAAAAGTGAGGCTACCAACATTTGTAAAAAATACATTTTCCAACAATTGTTTGTTATTTTATTATTTCATCATTTAACAATTTTGTGATTTTATAACGCGTTTCTAGCATCGTGCAGCTCCTTTCGGATATATATATATATATATATATATATATATATATATATATATATATATATATATATATATATATAATGTCGCGATTCGTGCCTTCGGGAGATAACTGCTCCATTTGTGTAAAATAAATGAGCAGGGATTTTAATTCATGTTTTCCTTATTTTCCTCTTTTCTACAAGCACTGAAGATTACTATTTATAAGTAACAAATTATTGGATACAGAAACATTTTATGAATATCTGTTTGGTGTTAAGCCGAAACAATTGTATACTAGTAATAATAAACAGACTTTTAGTGAAATGATGTGAATCTGTGCTATCCAACATTTAATGTGGTTTAAACTAAATTAACATATTCCACTACCATAGACTTAGCGCAACACTACTGAGCTATTCCAATTGCTTTATGTTATAAAATTTATATCTTAAATACTAAAATTGTGCGTATCAGTATATACATATGTATAGACAGATCGATAGATAGTGGATAGATAGATAGGGCACAATATTGTAATTAACATTTCTCTAAATTTTCTAGCTTGATAAAAAAAATGTAACTGATATATTTCGCATTAATATCAAACCACCAAATATGTTCTAAAACGAAATAAAGAGTATGTTTGTATCATTAGCTATGTGTATTCATATGAAACCTTATAACATATTCTTATAAGAAATTGCTATTGCTGTGAATTTTCTTTTCTAAATGACGTTGTCAAGCCTAAGGAGGGGGTTTCAAGGAAGCAATCTTCAACCATCTTACTGATGAATGTCGATTTCGGAAGAGGGCTGAATATCGCTTTGTTAAACCCCATGAACAAATGATGAATACTCAGCATATATTTAAAAGGAAGTTGGCGCGAATACGGTTTCAGTACGAGGCGATAAAATATACGTGTGGATAATGGCACGAAAAAAAAAAACACGGAAAATAATAAGAACCGATATTATAAGGATGTCTCCTTTTAACGTAGGCATTTATTGAAAAATATGTTATGTCTTACTAAAGACAAGCTAAACTAGGTGACGTACGACTATAGAAATAATGCATCACAATTGTAATTTCAAAGATCAATGTTGTAGATATACACTTTAATATATATTTCTAGTCATTATTCCGATCTAAATGTAAATGTAAATTAGGCGTCTCTGTCTACGTCTTACAGGGATAGAGGTTTGGTATGGTTTGGTAGTTTTGTTTTACGGCATATCAACCCTTTTTGGGTTATTTAATGCCGAATCTGGTCATTATAGTAAAAGTTTTTATGCTTCAAGTTCTTTATATCTTCAAATGTTTAATCATCGTTTTTGGTTTGGTAGTTTTGTTTTACGGCATATCAACCCTTTTTGGGTTATTTAATGCCGAATCTGGTCATTATAGTAAAAGTTTTTATGCTTCAAGTTCTTTATATCTTCAAATGTTTAATCATCGTTTTTGGTTTGGTAGTTTTGTTTTACGGCATATCAACCCTTTTTGGGTTATTTAATGCCGAATCTGGTCATTATAGTAAAAGATTTATGCTTCAAGTTCTAAAAATAAAATAAAAAAGGGGAGGGAGAAAGGGAGAGGGGCTGTTGTTTTTGTTTTTGGTTTTGTAGAACATAATTAAGTTTTACAAAAAAAAAAAAAAAAAAAAAAAAACGTCAATGTAGGTGAATTTCGTCTCAGGGAGCCACAGGGCAGCCTGATCTGGTATCACCAGACAGGGATAGAGTTGACAATAATAAAACACTATAGATAAAATACAACACTATTAAATTTTTTGTGTGGGAACTTTTAAATAAAATTCGAAATAAAGCAAATACGCCATTTTAATTTAGTTCTCGCTTGGATGTCAGCTTGTTATTTATAAAAGGACAGAAAAAACAAGGGAATGTTTTACATATGTTGTAATAAAGTAATTTAATATATTTTACAGTCTTTATTGATTATTGATTACTGAAAAGCATATTTTACTGGTCTAAACATCTTTTGATTGAAATCGTTTGTATGGCAATTTACAGAAAAATAAAATTTTGTGGAAGAGGCATTCAGACAATTAACATCTGAGAAACGCAGCTCAAACGGATAATTCAGCGAGTAAATGTATAATCTCATGTCTTACATATATAAAGAAGAGCGTTATTTGCCTTTGTATATTTTACCGGAATAGTTCTAAACAAAGACTGGATAGTAAAGTACGTTCAGTTAGTGAAATAGGGCGAATATTTGTTCGTATTTACCTTAATAAAATTTCTAATCGATTTTTTAAGTGTTTATATTGATTCGATCAACAGTTTTCGTTTTGATTACTTATATCAAAGAGAGTTACAAAAGAGATAACTTTCTCAGTAGCAAGTATATTACCGGGTTCAGATATTTAGTAGGAGCCGTGTTTTCACTTCACCGTTTATCTTAAGTAAAGTAATTTAGCGAGTACATGTAGAGCCGTTTAGTTATAATATGTAATATAAAACCACCATGTTGTATGGTATAGTTTCCTTTAACATTTTATATTAACCTCTTTAAAAGATATATGTATACTGTTGTATGTTTCTCTTACTAGCTAACCCAACCATCGTAAGATAGGAATTTAGTTTAGTTCTTGCGGAGGACATGTGGGTTTCATTCAAACGTCATTATTAGTATTCTTTGTTTTAGTAAGTATGGCATTCTAAGGGATCATTATAACAAATATAATACAAGTGTATCTATTATTTTATACACATCTGGCGTGGTAATAATATTTCTGAGAACGCCTGTTTACTCTATCTCTTAATCCTGAATCTCATATTACCACTTTTATTCTAATGTTATATTTAGTATTAACTATAACATTACAATATAATAATCTAAAACGTCGTCGACGTCCACGACATTGTTGTTCATAAAACTTAATTATAAATTTAATACCACCATAGGAATTATTGTAAAACTTTTTGAGAAGAATTATATGAAGTGTAGAATTTCCTTAAACATAAAAGCTTCATAATCAAATTACATTATATTTTTCTTGATAACATGTTGCAACAATCCACAAAAAAAAAAACGATGGATAAGAATCAAATATTTATTTTAGGAAGAAATCAATCGATATCAAAAAACAATTAGTTCACACCTAGAAATAAATGTTAGTATCATATAGATTGACTAGAGGTCAAAGGTGACAAAATGTAAAAGTGTTTGTATATAATAGAAAACATATAAAAGTATAGTAAATAAAAAACTAAATACGTATCTCATCTAATAGATGTTTTAAAAACGAGCAATGAATAAATCTACTTCAAAAATGTGTGTTTACCTTCACAATCGGTAAATCTACAATATACAAGAGATGGCCTTAATGACCATCTAGTATGTGTATATAAATGTAGAGTATTTGTTTGTCTGTCTGTCAGTAATAGTAGCTGAAAACAAAGTACTATGCCTAGAACAAAAACATAGTGATCTTTTATCATTCCAGCAAGTATAATACAAAGGTGGTGTTTCTATCTTCATGCATCTCTTTATCCGGGTATTCAATTGAATGAAAAGCTCTATACGAAACACAAGCAAGAATCCATCCAATTCATTTTGAATTATATTTGAACAATAAGAGTTGTCTATTCTTTTTAATTTTCTGATCTTTTTTGTTTCTTGCTGGAGATAGAACATCTTTCCGAATGTTAAACCCGCTATTTCAAAGACTCCAATCTAGAGATATTTTTTAAGGCATTAAGCGCAATTGTGTATATCTTTGTTGCAGTTAGTTCACCGAGTATATTCGCCAGGTAGTTTTATAAGCTTATATAATTACTGGAATGATCGAGATATGCCTATGATTCCAGTTTCTTTTCATGTCGTCTATAAGACCTTGGTATTTCGTTATCTTTCCCCTCTTAGCTCTCTTAAAATCAGCATCATTAGGAACTGACTTCAACTAAGGTTACTACTTTCTCTATATTGTCACATATTACTGTGTCAGGTTAAGCAAATCAGTTTTCTAGATATGTAACTGTAAGAATTGCATAGTCGTAGTGGATGGTGCCTGACTTATTTCCAACTATTTTGTCTGTCGTTTCTTTTTTAATTTTCTTATTTTTTGGTTTTTGTTGGGGATAGGGCATCCTAGCGGATGCAAGACACTCATCATCTACTTAAGATACTCCAACCGAGAGATTTGTTCAAGTTCTAACTTCCCCTTTAAGTGCAATTATTTGTATCTTTCTTGCACTTGGTTCATCGGGTATATTCACCAGGTATTATGCTTTCTGTGTGTCCAGATAAATATAAAAATAAACTTCACAAACTACATCCGCAAAGCTGGCATATTATTTTTCATTATTTCACATTTTTTTACATTTATTCTTTTGGGGCTCAACAGGAACACAATTAGTCAAGTGGTCGACATTTAGAGCGATTGTTAATGTTATTATGTTGACATACTTCAACGAACCTATTTTCCAATTGTTGAACAAAGAAAATACTTCAACGAACTTTTTTTCCAAATGTATAAAACAGAAGTAGAGGATTTTATATACAGAAAGAATGGTTTATAGAAAGAGAGTGAGAGAATAGGACCAGAAGAGAGATCTTAGACTATTTTACTCTTCTATTTTCTTGTACATGACCAAGGCAACAACTAGTAACCATTCTAGTATTATAAAGCTATGTTATTTTTTTATTATTAAGGTTATAATCCCATTCTTGAAATATCCTTCTACTTGAACCGCATATTTCAA
>OY744517.1:170327040-170394540 GCA_963556195.1 Sepiola atlantica | reverse complement strand
CTAAAATGCATGTTGTTTTTAGCCGGTTATTTTTATATATACATGTGTTTAGTCTAAATTCGTTGTTATTCTATCCCACGTGTTATTGTTTCCATTAGCCAAAGGTTCGGTGAATTTTACTTCCTGTGCTATTGTTCATTTTTGTATAGAGGTGACATTCCCCGCTTCTTTGTTGTGTTGAATCAATAGGGGGCCATATCTTAACACGTGTATGTTTGTATTTCTATTTTTAGGTTTTTGTTGTGTTAGTTTTTTATTTGTTTATTTATTTATTTAATTATTTTTTTCATTCATTATTTATTGTTAACTTAGAGAAAATTTTATTCTGCGTAAGCAGTTGCTTGCTATTTCACTTCTACAGTTTAATAGGTTTTGAGGATCTTGAAAGTTTAGGATTTTTAATTTCTCATTCTGACATAATCTTTACGGGTCGTCTAAATTTCTATCTATTATATTATTTTCAATTCGATTATTGATGAGCGTCCGCTTTCATGAACTCCCAATAATGGTTCGCTAGTGCTGTTTTCATTCAATGTGCTGCTGTGGTCGTAATATCTGTTTTTAATCCAAGGAGGTCATATCCACGTAGTACTTGTTGTTACACGGTCTTTTCTGGCAAATATTGTGACTTGGTAAACAATACTTTAGGTTAAGCATTTATTTTTAGTGGACAAAATGTACGATTTAGCTTTTCTTTTTATAATTAACTTTTTCAACTCTCTTTGGGCGATACTATAAGGGTTCGGGTTATTACTATATGTAGTGCTTATATTTTTGTTATTCTTGGTGTTACTTTTGCTATGTTGGTCACTTTTTATGAAATTTCTTATTATTTTTCTCTTCCGTTCTCCTTCAGTATTTTGTTAGTGTGTGCCTTAATAATCATTTCTAAGTTTTCGCAGCAGCTGTAAGACAATTTTAGGTTATTTTTATTGAATAGTTTATGCAGGAGATCGATTACAAGGAAGTGTTTTTCGATGATATTTAAGAATTTTTTGCCCAGTTGAGTTGTTAGCATCTGATTATAGGACGATGTATACCAATTTATATTTCTTTTTTCTTTTATTTTTAATTTTATAATAATTATTGGCGTTTTCTTTCTTATGTTTTATTTTGAGCTACATTCCAAATATTGCTTAACTTTTTAAATACATTTCTAATGCTAGAGTTATTGCTAAGCCTACTTTCGATAGAATTAGGAATCTGTTTTATGATTGATGGGGGTTATTTGACTTTGGTTTACATATATTGAGTTAGAGTTACATTTTAAATAGTGCTCGTAAGTGTTTCATTTAAGTTAAAAGTGGCATCTAAAAAGTGAGTTAGTTTTATGTTAGCCGGCACTTCTACACTTAGGCCTAATATGTCAATATGTATGGAAATGAAAGAATTAGGTCTTTAAAACAATGTTTGCGAAAAGTATCAACGCAATTTAACCATTTCGTTACTGTATCCGGAGATCACCTTCCAAATAGAATTGGACCAATCAACCATTTTCAAAATTCTACCCTGGCAATTAAAACAACTTCGGCAATAACTTTACAGAATAAAACCAATCCAATTACATTTCAGTATTGATTTACAAATTATAAAAATACATCATCCTAAGTATAAATACATATACACAGATGGATACAAAGACTCAGATAGATTGGATGCGATGTCACCGTAAACAACAGAAAAATGCAGACGTGATTGTCATGACAAAACGTCAATATTCAGCGCAGAAGCCCCAGCCAAACACATAGATTGTAACATAATTGAAAATAGCAAAACCGATAAATGCATCATTTTTCAGACAATCTATCAGTAATCAAAGTATTGAAAATCAAAAATATTGATCCCCCCATCATCAATAAACAAGATCAACTCTATATGTTATAATAAACAGATGCAAGTTATATTATGCGAGATATCGAGTCATATCGGTATTCAAAGAACTGAAAGAGCTGATATGACAGCGAAAGAATCTCTTAGCATGATGCATTCAAACACAAGGTATCAAATACTTATTTCATACCTACTATTAAAACAAAACCACGAAGATGGCAACAATCGTGGAATTAATGCCAAAGTAAACAATTGTTATGTCAGCTATTAGCGATTGGAACCAAGGCTACAGTAAGGCAATAAGAAAATAAATGGCACTAATCTGACCTTACATAGGATATATACATATTACTCACAAACATTAATTAGAAAATAAAGAATCCCTAATGTGTGTCCCATGTCAAGAACCATATACACTTAAACATATATTAATGAACTGTTACGATCTCCAACAAAACTGAAGAATTTAAATAACCTAAAGAATCTATTCGGAGATACACACTTGAGCAACATCTTAAACTTCATAAAAGAAATTGGACACTTCAAGAAAATTTAACTTCAAGCTATTTATCTACAAAAAATATATCATTAGAACTAATTATTATTATTATTATTATTATTATTATTATTATTATTATTATTGTTATTATTGTTATTGTTATTATTATTATTATTATTATTATTATTATTATTATTATGATCATCATTATTATTATTATTATTATTATTATTATTATTATTATTATTATTGTTATTATCCCACCTATGAGAATGTATTTTACAATATGCGTCGACATTAAATGACCCATTGAGATTAGAGTCAGGGTTATATGCCGTAAAACAAACCACACTAAACCAGACCTAAGAAACAAGGTTGTCTTTAGTTTATTCTACATTCGTTTATTTCAGATATAATTCCGTTCGTCATCATTTAGTTACTGTAATTGTACAAGTATACACATATGTGTGATTGTTGTAAACAATGTAAATAATAACTGATAAGCTGAACGTGTTCATATTTGGCGTTAAAAAGAGAAAGCTCGTGTAAAGTAGTCGACCATAGCGAAATGATTTCCACTAAGGAATATTAACTATAATTGGTGGAAGATAAGAAATAGACAATACCAGAAAATCCTACACCGAGTAAACAAAAAGGTTAACTAATAGAAGATTTTAGTGCATCTGAAAATTGTCTAACATAAATTGAAAGTACAGAACTCCAAATGTCAAAAGAGTATCCTTGCGAATCATGACAAAAAGAGAATCGAGGAAATCATCCATTTGGAATACTTTGTAAGCTTAAACTTTAGAAAATCAAAATTTCTATTTAAAAAATATATAAGAGATTGTTCTAGCAATGTTAAGGAAGATGAATAATTAAAATAAAATAGTGCAATTTATATCTCAGAAATAGTTTCATAGAACTGAACCTCTTATATTAATCCTATATTTGGTTAAGATGAATAATTAAAATAAAATAGTGCAATTTATATCTCAGAAATAGTTTCATAGAGCTGAATCTCTTATATTAATCCTATATTTGGTTAAGATGAATAATTAAAATAAAATAGTGCAATTTATATCTCAGAAATAGTTTCATAGAACTGAACCTCTTATATTAATCCTATATTTGGTTAAGATGAATAATTAAAATAAAATAGTGCAATTTATATCTCAGAAATAGTTTCATAGAGCTGAACCTCTTATATTAATCCTATATTTGGTTAAGATGAATAATTAAAATAAAATAGTGCAATTTATTACTCAGAAATAGTTTCATAGAGCTGAACCTCTTATATTAATCCTATATTTGGTTAAGATGAATAATTAAAATAAAATAGTGCAATTTATATCTCAGAAATAGTTTCATAGAACTGAACCTCTTATATTAATCCTATATTTGGTTAAGATGAATAATTAAAATAAAATAGTGCAATTTATATCTCAGAAATAGTTTCATAGAGCTGAACCTCTTATATTAATCCTATATTTGGTTAAGATGAATAATTAAAATAAAATAGTGCAATTTATATCTCAGAAATAGTTTCATAGAACTGAACCTCTTATATTAATCCTATATTTGGTTAAGATGAATAATTAAAATAAAATAGTGCAATTTATATCTCAGAAATAGTTTCATAGAGCTGAACCTCTTATATTAATCCTATATTTGGTTAAGATGAATAATTAAAATAAAATAGTGCAATTTATATCTCAGAAATAGTTTCATAGAGCTGAACCTCTTATATTAATCCTATATTTGGTTAAGATGAATAATTAAAATAAAATAGTGCAATTTATATCTCAGAAATAGTTTCATAGAACTGAACCTCTTATATTAATCCTATATTTGGTTAAGATGAATAATTAAAATAAAATAGTGCAATTTATATCTCAGAAATAGTTTCATAGAGCTGAACCTCTTATATTAATCCTATATTTGGTTAAGCTAACTATTCTGTTGTAATTCTATCACAGATAAGACATCTAAACTCAAAGGAGTATTTCGGTATTATCAAAACCGTGTCCAATATGTATTAATTCATTGTTTTCGTTTTCAAATTCCTTGACATCTCCACTTTAGACTCACTTACATCTCTGATACTGTCGTTACCTTTATATTACCCAAAGGAGAGTAGATTTTAGTCTACCTATGTATCGATATAACATTTTTCTTTACAATACTCCGTTGTGTAGACGTCAATCTGCTGGTTTACGTACCCATTTTCAACCATAACTCGCATACAGTGATATTTTTTAGACACCGTGCATGCAATTACCTATTTTCACTTTGAATTTGTTTCAAAACACTATTTCAATTAGGATTTATTCTCAAGTTAAAAGTAAACTGGCAAAATAAAAATAAATACTACTCTATAAAAATGTCAATTCACAATACCGATTGAAAATAGGAATTTAGTGCGTATTTATAAAAGTTTTATTTTCATGACTAAATCACAGTAGAAAGTGTTCGTCTACAGACAAAATAAGCTTCTCTACATTTAGTAAAAACGTATGTCGGTGTTTTACTTTCAAATTAAAATACTTATTATTTCACTTAAACTAAACTAAATAATTCCAGAGTTTTATTTCGTAAACTTTCGTGGATTCCTCAAATCAAAATGGATGCTTAGGAGAAGTTCTTTAATAATCAGATGCATATGAGGCTTGCCTAATTCTAGACTTATTTACTATTATATCTCATACGTAAACGTGTTTTCAGCATACTCGATATATGTGTATATATAGTAGAAGTAATAGTATGAAAATATATTATCGCAATTAGTATTCAGGGAATAATCAGGCTACATATATTTAGTCTGATTATTCCCTGCGGGGATGAAACCATGACGCATCGATGTTGTTTACTTGTTATATATATTTCATACTACTTCTAAGCTCTACTCACGTATTGAGCAGTGTGTAAGTAAATACTTAAAATCTATACACAATATATAATATCACCGTATAATATTATATGTGTATATACATGAAATAATTATATATATATATATATATATTTATATATATATATGTATATACATGTTTATATATACGTTTTGAAGTCATTATAACTGCAGATTTTAAAATAAAATTCTATAACACATGTGAATAATTATTAGTATATGATATTTCAAGATACATCTCCTTATTAAATCGAATTTGTGACAATCGTCTTCGTCATTTTTCTCTGTATTTATTATTATTATTATTATTATTATTATTATTATTATTATTATTATTATTATTATTATTATTATTATTATTATTATTATTATTATTATTATTAATTATCCAGTCCAGCATGATTTGAAAATCATTTTTTCCTTGGGTTCCCGTTTATTATCGTCTGTTAACATAAAATTTGTAAAAAATAAAACAGCTTCTACCTAGCGTAGGAATAATAAATATTCATGTTTTGTTAGATTTTTTTAATCAATAGAAAATAATATATGTGTTAGAAGCCTCATCTATATTTGATAGGAAGATCACCTACGAAATATTAGATATTAATAACTATTACCATCTCAGTTATTATATTTTATTTAAAAATCTGCATTGATAAGACTTTCAAAACATATATTATTTCCTATTGACTCAATACTTCTAACAAACCATAAACATTAACATGTTATTATATATATATGTGCACGAACTGATATAGTGGACAAGAAGGAAAGGAACGGGAGTTACAGGCAAAAGCCTTTTTTCCCAAATATATGTTATGTTATGTTATATATATATACACTACGCGCAAAAAGTGTTTGTAAATATCACAATGATGTACATAAATTATCAGAAGTTTATTGAAACGAAGATCTTAAAGAGTCAGTATTTTGTATTTGGTGACTATCACAATATTGTTTTTACATATTTTATTTAGAAAAATATGTGTATATATTAATGTTTCTTACATTCTTACATCCTTATATGCAGAACTTTATCATTGTAATACAATTTATTTTCTAGTATAGAAAAGCAAACAAAAATAAAGTCAATTGTGTTTTAATATTAGTTCAAACATTGAAAATCATAACAATTCTGCAACAACATATTAGCCGAAGTTTTATATTTTATTTATTGTCATCTCTTTAAAACAACTCTACGAGTCTTCTATCCACTAATAAAGTCTGTTTCTTCTCGTCTGAAATTGTCATTAATATTCTAAAATACGGTATCATAAATCATATTGGTAAGTAAATTGGCGTCCTTCCTGTAAATTCGACGTTTTATAATGGATCATAATCGGGTAACATCCTGACTCTTAATGGTGCCAATCTATGAATTTGTTCCACGTAAAACATTGTTCACAAGTCACTCTCTAGTTAAACGAGACGCATGACTAGGAGCATTATCCTTCTGAGATACGAGGCTCTTTCAAAGGTCCTCTTACGTTGAATTTAGCAGGGAATACAATTTTCTATAAACTCGTAAGTTTTACGAGAGTTAGACTTTAGACTTTGGATGGTCGAATTAATGTATTACTAATAATTTCGGACTAGAAACTCATCCCTCGACCTCTCTGTCGACGCTTAAATTGCAAGCGAGTATTCCATCTTCAATGAATGATCCTCTTTTCCAATCTTTCCGGGACACCGAGTGTTGCTAGGGTTTCATCTTTTCACAAGATAGTTTGAAAATATGTGTTCATATACTTCTCTGTCCGTTCTATTCTCTTCTTCTGATTAGTTCAATTCAACACGGGACAAACAGTGGCTGATCGCTGATTTACCGTCTTCTCAAGCGTAAAATTTAGTGTTGTCTTTGATATTCCTGAAACGTCAGCTTGATAGAGAAAAAAATTACTTGTATTGTGAGGATTCTGGGACAAACATATTTTAATTCTCTTTTCATCTCTGATTGACAACTAAGTGGACGATCTGCATTATACTTTTTGCGCTGCACATTTCCCTCTTTTACATGTGTGTCTACTGTGTTATCATCCTGCTTGATAATGTTTGTGACTTCTAAAGTATTTTTTCCGACAGCTGGTAATTGTGTAATATAAGCTTTATTTTCACTCGTTAACATCTTTTCACGAATAATATTCACAAAATTGAGTATAGTGTAAACGCTGAAATAAACAATTAATAAAGATAAGATATAAAATTAAATCTAGAAGTTAGATAATATAAGCAATATAAATGCTTTGAAAACTATGCAATATAATTGTAATATTACAATTCATACATGCAAATCTTTTTGTTTGCAGTGTATATATATTTTGGGTGCATTTTACCATTTTTTATAGTTTTAATCTTTGGCGTTGTACTTTTCTCTATATTGCAATACTTATCTGAACTTTTTACCCGGATAAAGTTTTAATCTGTCAATTATCTCTTTAAAAAAAGGTATTCAGATTACTTGACAAATGCTGTGAATTTTCTTCAGATCTATGTGTAATCTTTATTGGCTCTAAAATTTATATATATATATATATATATATATATATATTTATAAAATAGATAAAGTCGATGTTACCCTATTTAATTAGACATTATCGATTTGAAGACACACGCATTCTACTATAGCAACGCTTTATGCAAAGTATTGATGTGTGTTTCCGGAGAATATGCTTCCGTTTTGTTCGCTTTTAGTAATGTCTACATTTTCACGATTTGCCCGTTGCTTTAAAAATAATCATACATGCGGGGAGTTGGAGTAATTAGTACTCAAACGCTTAGATGTACTTCCACTGCCACCACCTCATGAAAATAAATATTCTTCATAGAATATTTTCGCTTTCATTATTTCGTTTATTTAATTCTTGCTATTTTATTTTACCTATTATACTATTACTACCTAAATACAGAGCGCGTTCTACAACTTACAATTTCTGTTTTCAGTGCGTCTTGATTGGTTGATTCCAGTGAGTTTCGTTTATATTTTAGCCTAACCGAATAGCAGATTACAAGAATGATCTGGTCGTCTATCACCGTTCCCCTCTATTATTCTCACTTTTTACTGTTTTTTTTTATAACTTCTGATGTACTTTCTGACTGCATTTAACATTTTATTTCTCCTACGCTTCATCTAACAACCATGATGTTCTTCTCCAGGTAAAGTCCCTTACTTTTTTACGTTTTTTTACCAGTCGTTATTAATATGTTAGATATTTTTAAGTTCATACATAGATAATTATTCTAGAATAATGGAATGCGATTTTCGAACAGTTAACAAAAAACATTGCAATTCAAACATGGCTATTAATACTAATATATTGTTAGTTCCACATTTATTTGCATGTTATGTCTTTATACTTCATTTAAACAAACTTTTTTTTTCTTTCAGAACACACTACAATTATACGTTTCTATTCTTTTTTATCTCTTATTTTTGTTTATTTTCCTACATAAACGTGTTTAATTTTGGTTTTTCGGTTTGTTTTGCTTGTGCCGTTTGTTTCAGTGTCATCTACTTCCTTTTTGAGTGGAGGATACAAAGAAACTCAAAAGAAGGCACCATTTTAAAGTAGTTTAGAAAACAGTGTGATAATTCGGGAATGTTATTAGATACAACATTATTATGATGTTTAATTGTAAGTATATGTATTTACCTCATCTCAAGTTGACATTTACCGGTTGGTGCTCGATTAGCCATAAACTAATCCAAAGATTGTAAAGCCTGGAATGGTGGACCTCCTAGTACTGAACAAAATCATACCTCAGGTCGAAAGCAGCAAATCCGCTGTCGACTGATACCCACAACATTTTTAATAAACACTGTTTGATTTCATTATTTGTTTTTTTACAAAACACATTCTCCCTTAAACCTCCCACTTACGCTAAGTCCTTGTGAGAAAAAGAAACATCCGAACGAACCGAAAAAGAAAGAGAGCAGTTGCCACTACGATTTACAGTTAGTGGTAGCGTTAAGAATTTTTTCTGTCAAACGCTAATGTTTACTCATAATTCCGGATAGTTAAACAATAAAAATGAAAAAAATGCCAAAATAAAATAAACAACAAACTATTTACTAAATAATCCGCATTAATACCATTTTATCAATAAATTTCATAAAACAGATTAATATTACTGACATAATATTCTAAAGGAAATACACTTTGGATATGAGGCAAAAACTTTTTTTATAGATCCATTTGTGACTTATTCGCGTTAAAAAGATTAATATTAAATAGAAGTTATTAGCCTTTTAAATTCGCGTAAATATCGATTCTGAGCCAAGTAGCTATCTTTATTTACGTTACTAACTGACCAAACAACAGTGGCTACTTTGCTTATAATCGGTATTTACGTATATTTAAAAGGTTTATAACTTCTATTAAATATTAATTTTTAACACAAATATGTCACAAATGAGTAGGTAAACATAAAATAAATATTTCTTTAAATAATTTCAGAACTGTATTTCCTTTAAAATAATTTATGGCAGTAATAGTAATGATAACCCACAGTAGTAGTAGTTTTATTAGTATTAGTTTATGTGGTCCTATTAGTAGTATTGCTGCACGTAGTAGTAGTAGCAGTAGTAGTTTCTAAAACAATTTCTTTTTTTATCTCGCCAAAGTTTTTCAGGTTGTTCACACTGAATAAACTAAAAAAAGTAGCATCTCTATTATGGGGAGGGAGGGGGTTATTTAGCTGAGGATTCTCATCTATATTAATATCAAGACTTTTTAGCTGTTGCTCAATCTGACACACTTAGGCGTTTTTGTAATTACCTTAATAATTCAAATATCACACGGTCAAGCGATTTCTTTTCGTCTGTTTCGCTCATTTGAAATAAGACTTACATCGTTAAACGCGCAAATTGAACGCACGTACTGTTACGTTTTCAATATCACACCTCCTGCTTTTCCTTCTCTTTTTCTCTCTTTCTCTCTCTCTCTCTCTCTTGCCATGGTCGCAAGCGATTAAATCATTTCCTGACACATACATTTTATACAGTTTTTGACGTCATAAATTACAGTTTCCATTTAGTAAACGCGTATTTACATTGTACACAAATCCAAAGCCTACATCTGAAATACACACAGCCCATAAGTTTGATTTTTATATTTCTGGATGCTGTTTTACATTAACATCGTTGGGTCTGGGTTCACTCCAGACAACGATAAGCAGCCAATAATTTAAGAGTTAACGGTTGGGGCATGGGATTTCCTGAGTTAGTCTGTTTTCCCTAGGAAACGCCGGGACACGGGTCAGCTTGTATAAATAATGAAATACCATTCATCCAATTTAATCAAATTGAAAACTATGAGGCAAAAAGAATTAAATCTAGTATTCGTCTTAAAAGCCTATGAGAACCGCAAGCATGAATTATGCGCATTATATAAAAATAATCAAAGTTGTGGTAGCGATATAAATTTGAAAAATGTTGACGTAGTATCAGCATACTTTTAAAATGGGTTTCAATTGGTAGCTATTTCAATGTAATGTAATTTCAAGTTAATTAGCACAATACGAATCGTTATGGTAATATATATATATATATATATATATATATATATATATATATATATATATATATATATATATATTAGTCATGCCGCGACCCGTGTGATCACATCAATTAACAGTATTCATCCTACTTTGATTTCATTCGAAAATTCATAAACTGCGACGTATCGTTTAAGAAATTATTCTTACATAACCAAAATAGTAAATCTCTTTATTCTATGCTATTATTAGTATTTTTATTATTATAATTTAGCTTTTCTAATGACCTAAAGAAAAAAGACGCATGGGTAACTTTTCATTAAAGAGGGGATGATTTCTTTTCCGAATTCATTCCAGATAGCGAGGTAAGTCTGAAGTCGTTGTCTTGCTTTACCTCACCACTTGAAATTATTTCTCTCGGGGACTAGAAAACGGCATTTTTTTTTTACTTGCCAACATTGGCGTAACGGGATAGAAATACATATATTTTTTCATATACAAATAAATACGCATTTTCTTTATTATAGAATAAATAAACTTAAAAAAAACTATTTTGTGTGCCATCTTTCACAAACGCGTTCATGGTGTGTACAGAAATACGTATGTAAATGAGATGGCTACGCATACGAATAGAGTCACTCATTCTCTTAATACTCAAAGAGACATTTAGAAATAATAGTAAAGGCTTACATTGACATCGTGAAAAGTAAGAAGAAACTACATAAATAGTAAAAAGGCAGTAATTGGTGACTTGCTCAGTTAATTATACATTACAGCCAATTAAAACAAAGAAGATGTTTTTAAACAAAACTCAATCTCAGAACTAAAATATAGTTTACCATGTAACAAACATTGATCAGCTCACACACATATATATATATATAGTTTGCAGAGTCTAGGCTGTCTCTGTGAACGAGGTTCGCGCCCTCTGACCGTCTGTAATTATCACTTTCTACACTGATGAGAGCAATAAGCTTGAAACGCCGGCAATATAGGTAATAATATTTAATATTTACATATATATAACAATATTACCCCTGAATGATAAAAAAGACAAGATAGTTGATCATAGCCTAGATTGTAAGTAAAGAGTGTAGGTAGACGTTGCCTTTTGAATGGTATAGTGATTTTTTTGATAATTTCAAAGTGGATAATAATATTCAAATTGTAAATATGTTATTGTTTTTATTTTGAAGTATGCCGATTGGGAAATGTATCAAAATTACGTCACTCATCGAGAAACGATCGGGGAAACATAAGAGCAAACTAGACGATCAAAGTTACTGGACGTTTCACCTGTTGCTCCCCTAGGTGGGGTTGGGGAGTGGTTTGTATCTATAAAACGTGATGTGTTAAGAGAATATCGAAATTATACTTGCAATAAATTGTAAGCTATATAAAAAAAAAAACTTTATTCTTTTAGATTTCTTTATTTCTGCTGCAACAATTTTCGCATTTACGGACCAGTAAGGAACATTAAGGGAACAAACTTTTAGGCCCCAATTTGGCGCCTACTGACTAAATATGGCTGGTAAAAACATTGGATTGCCATATTCTTCGTAAGAGTAAAGTCCGGAGCCAGTGACATAACAGCCAACAATAAAAACCAGTAATAATGAAATGTATCCACGAAGAAGAATGTTTAGTCCGAGCAGATGAAAACACAGAAAGTAACTAAAGAAAAGAACAGAAACGAAAAACAATGTAATTAAAACTGTTTCTTAGCTTTCAAAAATTACATAGTTTTCCGATATCAGATTGTTCCTTATCGATTTTTAATAGGTTTACCAAGAATAAAGATTTGTCTCTCGTCGTATCTTACGGTAAGTAAACACACTATTAGAGGGCGAAAAGCGGATAAAAAATACATGTTCCTTCGGCCAAGATATGCAGGAAAGTGAGAAGAGTTAGAGGGTCAGGAGAATTTCCTGCATATAGTTTTAGAAGATGATGATTTGTATGAATGTTTTATACTTTTGTTGTTAGTAAAGTATGCTTTTGTTAGTATGTGGAAACAAAGAACAGAGACACATTTAGACTTATACGAGGGTCGCCATCTTGAATCTTCCTTCTCTCCATTTATTACTAGAGAGTTACCTCTGACATGAATCTACGGGGAGGTAACTACGTCATACTGTGGCAATTTGATTTTTATTTATTGTATGAGTGAGCGCTCGTGGGGGATTGATGAGGTATCACTGTTGGTAGGCTCGTGGTGGATGTGAAGAAATCACTGGTCACGTCTCTTTTTGAATGATGACTGAAATGAGAGAAGACATAGCACTATGATTAGAAATATTTTTTATTCATTTGGCATAAATTTACATTTTTGAAGACTGGACGAGTGTAATAAGACTATCGTGGGATGATCGAAAAAGGCAGGATAGTAAATAAGCATTACAACCTAGATGTGTGTCAGGGGTGTGAGATTGGCGTCGCGTTTGGGATGGAACTGTGCTTGTTTTGATCATTTACAGTTGGAGACAAAAGTTGTGATTTCATTGTTTTATAGTGAAGTATGCCGTTCAAGAATATATTAAAAAAAATTGCAGAATTCCGTCATCCATCGATAGAGAATCGGAAAATTATCAGAGCAGACTTGAAAATCGAATAGGAGAAGACGTTCCGCCTTTTGTTTCCCCCCCAGCTGGAGTTAGGGAGTTGAATATATCTATAAAGCGAAGAGTGCTAAAAGGATACTGATATTCTACTTGCAATAAATTGTAGCTATACAAACAACTTTTCTTGTTTTTTGATTTCATTATTTCTGCTGCAACAAAATGTTGCATTTAAATGTCATGTGCTTTTTAACTGACCGTAGAGAAGGCAAGATCATCAGGACCAATATTGTGTGATGTACACAGAAATACCCAGCTTTTCCAAAATGTCCTCTATTCTGGCTCTTTAGTGACACATAATTTGCAACTTAATCTAGCATTTTAGGTGTGCTCACCATTACGGGTCGGTCGCGATTGTTTACATCTTGAATACTATTATAATATCGGTACTTTGTTACTTCAGGACCCACGCTAAAAGTCCCTCGGCGTCGGTGCTTTCCGGATGTTTACGTTAAACGCCAGAGAGTGCTGAATCAAAACGCTGTTTCGTTAAAAACAGACACAAACGAGGCTGGATTTACAAGCGTGACAAAACAAGCAAGAAACTTTCGAAATTATATATTTTTTTTAACGAAGTTTCAACTAAGTGTTTAAATTAAAATGTTATTAGATTTTATTTTACTTTTTTTTCTTATTAAACATTTGTACGAAAGAAAGATTATTTTAAACGAAGAAACAACAGTGATAATAACAGTGAAAAGTTAATCAAGTAAGTGTTTTTTTTTACATTTTTTTGCGAAAATTAATTTTTTTAACAACTTTTTTATGACCAATTTTGTTATTTCGTTACGGTTTTGGGTTAGGAATTAGGGTTAATGCAGGGTTAGGAATTACGGTTAATGCAGGGTTAGGAATAGGGTTAGGGTTAAGAATTAGAGTTTTGGCCTCAAGGCATCTTCAAGAGTATTTATCCCTGAATTTTTTGTTCGCTTAGCGATCTTGCATTTACCTCCACAATTTTGTTTTCTTTAGCAATCAACAGAAATTTATCGTTCCTTCAGAAGTATCAACAGCCAGTGAAACCATACAAACAATATGTTGCAATCGCGTTTCAACCAGTTTGCAAGTTCAGCGTTTCATTCAGTTTGACCGCTTAGATGTCTTCTCTTTATGCGTCTCGCTTCGGGACTTTCCGGCGTTTACCGTAAACCGCCGGAAAGCACCGACGCCGAGGAAGTTTTAGCCCATTTGTAAACATGTTCCTTATAAAACGTATGTATCTGTACACATCAGGATTTTCTCTGTCTATTTCAAATGATTGGCACCCCTCCTCAATCACAAAATAGTTGAAGGCAGACCTCTGTTCAAAACTGATTGATGTTAAGCCATGTAAATAGTTCTGAAATAGATGAACACAATTATTGTTCATTTCTTCCTAAAATAACCGAATGCGAGTTACTATGTATGAAAATAAAATAATAGAATTAGAACACAATGATAATGAACAACTATTTATCAAATCTTAATTTTGAAAATCGCTATATACAAGAAACATCTTATATATCCCATTAACTACTATGTGTTTGTATGCATGTAATAAAAGTATTCATATTAATAATTGTATTAATGAAAAAGTTCAAAACTTCGAGGCTCTATTGTAAAACTGCGGATTCATGTTAAAGTTTTTGTTGTTTGTCTCCCACGGATTGAGCCTGGTCTTTGCCGCATTCTGTTCCAGTTGCTTATTTTCTGACAAGACATCAGTGATCAGGAATCAGAATTGCCTGAGTGTACGCAGTGCAGGAATAATCGCCTGTCAGAATTAACGCCAGTAATATCATTTACCAAGTAAAAATTATATGACATCTGGCAGAATGTTTACTTAAGTAATCTACGCGGGAGTGTAAGAGAAAAAGAAAGTCTTGAAGAAGAAAATATTAAGACCCACACAACATTCATGTATATATGCACTCAGGCGTGTATATATATATATATATATATATATATATATATATATATATATATATATATATATATATATATATATTGTACAAAAGGAACACAAAACCAATATCTTTCAAAAGTACTAAATACAGTTTTCTGATCAGATTTTAAAATGTGGTTTTCTGGGCAGATTTCAAAACCGATCTTCGGTTTATTGACGCAGTCTGGAGAAGACAGGAAGCGTTGAAACACTAATTGATTAGTGTCGACTGTCCCACCAATGTTTATCTCATTAATTATTTATATATGTATCTATGTATGTGTGTGGGGGGGATGTATATGTCATAAACAAACAGACTGTTTCGCTGTATCACAGCTTTTTAGTACGGCTAGATAAGCTCCTCTCTAGCCAGGGATCGAACCTTCAACTTTCTGGTTGATAGTTATCAGCTCTATCCATTAGTTTTTTGAAGAGCGCTAGTAAGTTATATTTACAATGTGTATTATATCATCACTGACCACTGCTTCACCGTGCTCAATCTTTTTTTTTATTTATAAAGAGCTTTGCATTACGTCAAGAAGCAACAGAAGATATTATGAAACGGCAGTGCTCATTCACAGACAGACTGTTTCGTTGTAGCACTAAAAAGATGTATTACAACTCTTTAGTGCAACTAGACTAGCACTACTTCCTAGCCAGGGATCGAAACTGTGAAAGAAACAGTATAGGGTTTCTTGTATGTAGCTTCCATGGTGTGTATAAGCTGCGGTGTTTTGTCTGATTGTGGCAATAATTATATAATATATCACATTCCGTTTGATGTTAATTCGCTCACTGTCTCATTGTGTGGCATCAACCTAGCGATGGGTAAATCCTAGTTGCGAGACATAGGTATTGGTTCTTTGTAGTTGGATAACAAACCACCTCGTGGTGAAGAGTAGGTACATCCCACAGTCAACAGTTCTCTGTTATTTGCAGAGTCTGTCTGTCACTTTTTTGTGTACGTGGCGTGATTTCCCGGGAGGCAGAGTATTCGTCTTACATACCAGTGACTCAAGTTACAAATCCTTAGTTCGGATGTACCCGACTGACGAGACCAAAGAAAGGCGAAACTCTAGTACACAGCTCCCAATCATTTGTTTTCATGGATCATGTTGGTTGCAGTTTTATGTTGAATTGTGGAAATATATCTGTATTATCCTTATTATTCTTATATAGAATTATTATTATTATTCTTATTATGTAGATATAAGTAAAGATACTTATTTTTGCCATTTAATGTACATGCGTGATTCTGGTGTGTACAGACACACGTATGTAAATTAACTGAAACGAGAGCCACTTTAAAAAAACTATTAGAAGGTTGTTGAATCAAAATAGACTGAGGAGGCGAGAGAAATATATTTAGCTTAGAGGTAGATGGATGACTTGTTCAGTTAATTATAACTTACGGTTTTTCAGAACAATATAAACAGATTTTTAAGCATAAGTCAATCCGAGAAGTAAGATATATTTTAGCATGTATTTTTGTGTTTTTTAAAGAAAAACCCCTAGAGAGACCAATATTAATAAACTTGTGGCTCTGATGCCCTCTAAACGTCAATACCCCCGACTGACCCAAAAATCAGCAAAATCCAACCTCTTCAATGTAGAGGTCCCTAGTTACCGGAAAGTTTTCTACTCTAATAGCTAATTTACTTTAACTTCTAGCCTTTAGATTTCCCTTTTTTGCTTCCTGATTATTTGACTGTTCCAACAAGCAGAAATTTAAATGTAATGTTAACAACCATCTCGCTGCTCAGCTCCCGACTTTGGATACTTCTGTAGGTATAGCCCCTAATTCACAGTAGTCCCTTACGCCTCGGTGGCTATTCGCCTCGTTTAATGTTTATTAACGTAATAAAAAACAACAAAAAGTCACATTATCTATGATAATTAAAAATAAGCATTTATGGGTTATAAACAAATAATAAAATGTTGACATAAATTAGGTTTTATCAGAAGGTAACTACTACTATTGCAATTGAGACAATTCCGACTACTACTACTACTACTAATACTAATATTAATACTAATACTAATACTAATACTACTACTAATAATAATAATTATAATTATAATAATAGTAGTAATAGTAGTAATAATAGTAATAATAGTAATAATAATAATAGTAATGATAATAATAGTAATATCAATAGTAATAATAGTAATAATAGTAGTAATAGTAATAATAGTAATAATAGTAGTAATAGTAATAATAGTAATAATAATAAATTACTTATTGGTTCAAAACTATCGGATAAAATTGCTCATAGTCAAGGTTAAACGAAAATGTCTGTTTTGGGCGTGTAAACTATAAATCATTGGAAAGTATTTCTCCCAGTGCCTTGTAGTTCCATAGTAGAAATCTGGAGGCCGGATTCGATCGCTGACAGGAGATATCTCGACCACAAGAGAATCTCGGTGTCTATTACATTTACTATTTGCTCGTCTGATGGTTTTGCCACGTCATAATAATAGAGAAACGCTGAATTATAAGAAAAATTGTATTCATATAACTCTGATCTGGGGGGGGGGGGCGTTATAAAAATCCAAACAACGGATATAACGATGTGTTTAAGGAAAGTGTGCGGTAGTGTGACATCTTCCAAAATAAAAGAAAGAAAGAGAATGTGTGCTTATAAAAGTAATAGCAATAAATAGTTGTTACCGAGCCAAAATGATTAGATACGTCGTAGACCAGAACTCACTCAAGCAAGATGTAGAGACTGGTAATGCTCCATTTGTATATGTCTATAATGGCCCATAATCAAAGATCTTTATTATCTCCTTGTCCTATGTCTCTGATGTCGTTGGTTTCTATATCTCTAATGCCCATTTGTCATTATATATATTCTTCCTTTTACGTATGTCTATATTTTCCCTGGTTTTACGTTTAGACCTTGTGTCATACACTAAGTTCAAACTTACTTCGTTAGTTGATTGCTTCTGTACACGCAATTGATCCTGCAAGGCTGAGGAAACGATGCGGCAAATATGTTATTTCATACATCGGAAAAGGACGAAGTCTAGACAAAACTGTTGAAGACGGAAGAGGTTTATTCGCCTTATTTATTCCAAATCACTGCCCAGTAGGATGAGAGGATAGAGAGATCAATAATCATAGTTTAATCATATCTTATAATGACATTTTAAATTACCTTTTTACACTTCTTGTGCTTCTAAAGAGCTGGCATTTTCTCTAACTCATTCTCTTTTTTATCTATTTGATGTCACATCTGTTTCTATTAATTCCCGCGGCCCCAGTAAATCGAACATCGAGCTCATCAAGTAAACATTAATTGAATTTCAACTAACCAATTTATATACTAGCGGGTATGTCTATTCGCCTAATATTTAACACTTGTGCCCTTTTTTATAATGTCGCCTTTTTCGTAATCTCTAATGTTGCATTTCTTAGTCTCTAATTTCCCCTTTCCCTAAATCGTTAATGTTATTTTCCTATGTTTTTAATTTACTTTTTTCTATGTATGTAATGTCATATGTGTGTCTGTCTTTAATATCTTCTTTCTTTATATATCTAATGTTTCCTTTGCATATATCGCTAATGTTCCCTTTTCGTATGTTTGTAATGACTCTTTTCCATAGATGTCTAATAGCTATTTGTCAATATCTCCAGTGTTACGTACCATATGTTTCTAATGTATTTTTATGCTATGTCTCCAATCCTCGTTTTACCTATATATCTAATGTTCTGTTTGCCTCTGTATCTGATTCTCTCTTTGCGTATTATCTAATATGTAACGACATTGCTTCTGTAATAGTTGGTGATACATGGTGATGATACTGATTGTGACAAAACTGTGCGAGGTTATATTTAAGAATTTAGTGAAGAAGTCGTCCATGGAATTCGAATACATTATTGCGAGATTTTACAACTAAACAATCAGGATTTGTAGGGTAGTTAAGTTATTCACAAAATCAAACAATTAAATAGATATAAAAAACAATTGACTAGCTAGGAAATAAGAAAACGTCAGAACGGATTTGGAGAGTGGAGAGTGATGACATCTTCCGTGCGTTCTTTCACCAGGGGAGGGGACAGAATCATCTACAGTACATGAAATAGATGTGTGTGAAAAACATTGTAACATCAAATAAAGTTGAAAATTCCCTTTTTGTTTTTTGAGTCTTCAATTGTAAACCAGCCTGCCGGAAAGATGCTTCCAGAAATTAAAAGAAAAATTCGCTTACGAAATGACGAGTGTTTCCTTGTTTAGTCTTGTGTAACGTGTCCACCAAGAAAGAAAAACGGAACGAACATGTTACAAATGCTCCCTGTCTCTAATATCTATTTTTCTATGTCCTTAATTTCTCCTATGCCTATGCCTCTAACATCCTATTGGCATATCCTGATGTTCCGCTTGTCTATCTGCCGGCAGATCTAGATTTTGTCCGTTTAGTCCTTCTTAGATTTATTCATGGATATGTATTCCTTTAAAGAATATACTTTTATTTAAATTATACAGTCTTCATTTCATAATAGTTCTACTGCATTTTAATATTCTCAACTAAGGTTTGTGCGGTTTTTGTGTTTTAGAAATAAAGCGATCATTGCTCATCTTGTTTATCGTAGGGATGAAATAAATGGTATCTTTAATTTAAAGATAGTAAAATAAGGGGAAGATAACTGTAGTTTAAGCCACCCTTTATTTTATAATGAATGTTACTATTGTAATTATTCTAAAATAAAGTTTAAACAATGTATACGTAAATAGGTAATTTAGGAATTAAACAACTACAACGCATTCGGCACCTATGCAAAATAAAATGAGTTATTAAAATAAATAAATTATCACAGAAGGAAAAAATTTAAAAAAATACGTAAATTGAAGTAAAGGGGAAAAACATTAAACAAAGGAAATAAAGTTTTTGAAATAAATGACAGTTTTTCATTGGGTCAAATTCAGCAATTTGTTTGAAAATAATTCCAAGTGCAGTGTCCTTTCGGAATTTTTGTTTCCACATGAATTCAGTTAGATACGATTCCACTATTTACGTGTGGGTGCCAAATTAAACTTTGTTTCTTCGCCCCATTCCACATTCATTCTACGTGGTTGGTTATCGTACTTGTTAGTGGATCAACAAAATTGTATTTGTGATTCAAACGACAATGATGAAATCCTTCGGCACCTAGCCGATCATACACTCGCCAACAATCAGACACAATCGTCGTACCTGGGATTACATATTTGTTTATTAAAGGAATTAACATTGCTGCATCTTCGCCGGCACTGTTACAAAAAAAACTGATTGGGTGGCGTTCTCGTTACCACCAAATACCCACAAACGTCGTGTCACAGGACCAGTGTGGCCTTTCCTTCTGGAAAATAGACGCTCGTCTACTTACACAGTACATCCTTCACCTCTAAGAATTTGAGGATGTTGCAAGAAATGTTCAATGCACAACTCTCCCATTATCTTTCGCCATTTCACAATCGTGCAGCCAGCCATTATCTTGCACTCTGTTTTAATGGTGTCAAACGTCGCTCTGCCACGGGCCCAAATATATACAAATTAAATTATCTCTCTGATGGGCAGTCTTGTTTTTGCAAATATACTGTTATTCCTAATGGACATTTTCCTTGAACAATAACCACATGGGCAACGCTACATACACCCATCAGTTGTGTTTAATGTTAGCACAAGTCGCACGTCATGGCCGCAGATGCAATGAATCTGTACGCTTACAAGAAGCTATTAGTTTGGTATTATCTCTAGTTAAATATAAAATACCTTGCAAGTTCAGAGTGTTAAAATCCATGTTAAGATAAAGCGTGGTAGAAACTTGAAGCTAGAGTTATCTCCCCCTAATGTGACTCTTCTTAAATCAAATATATTTTTCTGTTCTACGGTAAACAAGCACATAGTAATCTAATAAAATAGATTAATATTTTTAATGCAAGCATAGTTTTCGATTAAAAATTATTAAACTTTTAACATCAAGAGATGGCAAGAAGATACATTGATTTATGTTTATTATTATTATTATTATTATTATTATTATTATTATTATTATTATTATTATTATTATTATTATTATTATTATTATTATCGTTGCTGTTGTTGTTCTGTTATTATTATTTTATTGTTTTACCATTGTTCTCTGCAAACAAGACACATTGCAACTGAAGCGGAAGAGCCTACTGTGATAAGGGTTTAATTTATAAGGGGCAACTTAGGCAGGCAGTTGGGCAGTAATATGTTTGTTCACATTGCATTTAAATTTCTACATGTTGGTACCGTCAGGGAAACACATGCAGGAAAGGAAAACGCTATTAGAATAGAACATTTTCAGGCATCTAGGGACCTCTACAGAGAAGGGGTGCGATTTTGCTGCTAGTTTGGTGGGTCGAGCATATTTAGGTTGAGTGGGGTAGAAGTGCAGTATGTTTATCGGAGAATATTCCGTGGAAGTACTTGCAAAACAAGTACAGGAATGCAACACTGCGGTGATGCGTCAGGGATTGGAGTTTTGTATGCGGGACCTATAAGCTTAGACATTCTTTTTTCACCCTGTCCAAGAGGGAGAGACCACTTGTTGGTGCACTAATCCAGATGTGACAACAATGCTCCATGCACAGGCAAATGGTGGATTTATAAAGATATAGTATACTAGCAGGTTTTAAAAGTTTTCTAGCCTGTTATAGGGAATCTCCCTTTTTGCGACAGACTTGGAATCATCTTCTATGTACTTATTTACTTTGTTACCTAAAAATATCAAAAGATGTGTATTATTGTTGTTAAATAAAAGAAGCCTTATCTATGACCATTTATTTTTGCGCCATTCTATTACAAACTGGAGGCCATTATCTGTGTGGGTATTTGATTTGCCCTGTAGCCGATAATAGGGCGTGGTGGACTCAGCAAAGAGGCGATTACATCAGAGAAGTCGTTTATGAAGATCAGGAATAATATAGGTCCAAGTATCGATCATTGAGTGCACAGCTGCATTGATGTTGTGTTTTGAGGTGTACGGCCATAGACAGCGACTTGGACTTTCTTTTAGCTAAGAAAGATCTGATTATGCGAAATATCCGTCCAGTAATACCGTATGAGTGTATTTTCCTGATAAGACCTTCACGTCAGACTTTATCAAAGGCTTTGGTGATATCTAGCGTACCACCCTAATTTCACCCAACTGAACCAGTTTGCTGTATATACATTCGGATATCCGCATTATAACGGGATGGCATAGAGTTCATAATCATTATGCACTCCATTTACTTGTATAAAATTTCAATGGTTAGGTCACGATTGCAATGTTATAATGAAAAAGATATCTTCTATTTCATCTACCATACTGAGAGTAGCCTACATGACTTGAACCCTTTTCCTTTCTTGTAGAAAGGATGTTTTTTCCACTATCCCAAAGAACTCTGTTATTTATAAATTTCGTTGTCATCGTTAAGGCTACCCAAAGGTTAGAAATAAGAATATTCTAACCAAACCTCGTGTGTTTCGCACGCACAAGGTTTTAGGTACATCCGAGAATTTACAGGGGTATGAACCTGTAATCAGTAACAACTTGCACAGTATAAAAACCTGCTCTAACAGTTATTTCGACGAGTAGTTCTCCATCTTACAATATGCTAGGTAGAACCTTCATCTTAGTATTCTTGAGGCGATCCGTATTAACACATCTCGGCCCAGCTAGTATAAAGAGAAAGAGTTGATTAGTTTTGAGATTTCCCCCTCAGTTTTTTTCTTCAACTTATATTTAAATTAATATCCTTAACATAAAAATGATCACTGTTGTTTACTTGTTCGGCGTTCTTTTTAGTTTTCATTGTTATCATTTCTCACGTCTCTCTTTTTCAAGGGGGTCAGACGAAAAGGCTTATAGATAGTGTATTACTTTTGCATTATAATTTATTTCAACAGCATTTTCATTGATATATACTGTATACATATAGTGTAATTATGTGTTTTTATTATCGGGGAAATGACCAGACTATTCAATAACGTCTGTAAGGAGATACATTTGTATTTCCGAAAACACTACACATGGATTGGTTATTGACACATTTGGTTTCATAGGAACAATGTAAAATCCGCCTACAAAACTAAAGATACCAAGTGAATTCGTTCTTCAATCGATGTTGTGATTATCTTACACATTATTTTGTGTATGACTCTCAGTCGGTTGTAGAATAACTGGCCATGGTTAGACTAAACTTTAGGTACGGCTAATCTATTCGTATTTCGTTCTTACTTACAACATGTGTATATACGTATAACATATATACCTGTACATAGTTATGAAAAGGACTAAAAACACATTAGAGAAGCTAAAGTCTAATATATATATATATATATATATATATATATATATATATATATATATATATATATATATATATATATATATATATAAAGAAATAAAACTGTGTAGTAAGAAATAATACACTAAACCGTTAAGGGCCTAATGTAATTTAAAATACACACATAACATCCGTTAGGTATCAAAACGGAATGAAATGTCACCACTTCATCACCGGTTTTAATTGTAACAATAATATTTACGAAAATCAACTATTTTAAATATGTACACGTGTACACACGAATGCACACAGGCTAATGATACATAATACTCACAATAAAATCTAAAAAACTTTATCAAACCGGTATTAGTACGGACCGTTATGTGACATAAAAACATTTATTCGATATAGAAACGAAACGAAATATCCCCTTCTTTATATCCGATTGTAATCTTAATAATATGTACCTGTATCCACCTATTGGACTATCTGAAAGTAAAAACATTACCGAGGAGGGTTATTATCGTTCAAATCTTGACTGGAATACTACAAATCGTACTGGAATTTTGTCAGTAAGAGTCTAGAAAAAATGCTGTCCATTATAAGTTAGAGGTTACTGATAAACGGTTGGTTCTACAACGTAATATAAGTTGCATTAGTTATGAAACAGATCAGAGAGTAAATGTTGTCACTTACAGTCCATGAAAATTTCACCCTAAGGTCTGTAAATCATACTTATTAAACTGTTGTGACGAGAGAATAATCTATACAGAAATGTATAAATATTTCACTGCCGGGTAATATCCACCATTCTATATCTATGTTTTGCCTCTGAACATGTTGCTTGATCTCTTTCTATGACGCAAGCATTTTAATTAAATATTTGTATTTAACTCACCACGTCACTGAATTCAAAACTGTCCTCTATAAACATTGGTAGTTTATTATATTGCTCTGGAGAACGGCATAGTTGAAACTACTTAAAAGCTATTGTATTTGATAGTAATCTATTGATCGTTAAAATACGTCAATGTTGAATCATAAAATACGATGTTATCAAGATACCGTATCTTTTGAACAGTATCATGATAAAGGTTTTTATTTTCAATAAGACCGTTTTAAAGCCGGAATAATTACATTTTGATATTTTATTGACGATGGGATTTGCAAGTTGACATATTTTTATACTTTATTTGCTATCATTTAAAAAATATTGTGTGATCTTGTGCCTCTTTGTTGTTAATATGTTTTGAACTTTCAATTAAAGAAAATAAATATCTGATGTTTGAACGTTCGGCGGAAACATTTGATTCCAAAAGATTTGCCAAAAGAAAAATATTGGCTAAAAGATAATAGAATTTATTGTAAATGTTTTTTTGTTTTTTTTTTCATTAAAAAAACCGGTATATTTTGCAAACAGAAGGAAATTAATGTATATTACATGCAGATGTGGGTCATTTTTATTTTAATTTTAATTTTATTTTTATATTTATTTATTCTTTATTTTAATTTTTGTGTTTTTAATTTTGGTGGTTTTATATTTGTGTACTACAGTAATCTATATTATCCAAATTTACTGCACTTCATCTGATCTTAGTACTTCCTCATAGTTCTCACTTTTTATATAGAATTAACAATTGCAATTACATACGCTGCACTTAATTGGCTTGCTTGCCTTTACGGTTCTTATCTTGTAATTTCCTTGTCTTAATACTAGAGCATGTATAGATGTGAGAAAATAGAACGAAGATAGCTAGAAAGGAGTAATACTGATTTATATAAGCATTTAAGTTTAAATGATAGAAGATTGGGTATGTGTATGTGTATGTGTATGTGTATGTGTATGTGTATGTGTATGTGTATGTGTATGTATGCATACATGTACACGTATTTATACACATGGGTATGTCGGTATGTATATATATATATATATATATATATATATATATATATATATATATGTATATATATATATATGTATATATATGTGTGTATATATATGTGTAATGATGGAAATATGAATATGTATACATGTGTGTATGTGCATGTACGTGTATATGTATATGTGTATGAATGAATGTATGTAAATAGGGTATAAATATGTCTAGATGTATGCGTACGTATGTATATGGATACATGGATTAATTTCTTATGTGTATGGGTATATTTATACGGGTGTAAATGTTTTACATTTTTATATTTCTTATATTTATTTTTTGTGTACGTATGAGTAGGTTAATGTGCGTATTTAAATGTCATTGTGTGTGGCTGTACATGTGTTATATTTATATGTACATACATGTAGGTAGGTTTTATATATATATATATATATATATATATATATATATATATATATATATATATATATATATATGTGTGTGTATATATCTGGTATGCCAATATTTGAGAGTATAAGAAAATATAAGTAGTAAATGTATTTACATATATATATATATATATATATATATATATATATATACGTAGGTATAGATGGATGTACGTACTGTAGTTATGCATATTAATACGAGTTAATATACGTGTAGAGCATGGGGGTATACACTGTGTTTATAGTGAATTGATTCAATAATCGTTAGAATAATGAAAAAAAAAGGTAAATATATTTATATATATTGAGCTTGTTTCGTCTCTTGAAGACGCATAAGTGTGGCAACGTACCACTGACTCGACGGCTCTAAGTGTATAACGTTACATCTCAGGTCTTATAACCATGCGCCTAATGGTTCAGTTGCATAAATGAGAAGTATAAATACCCCATTTTATCAGTACGATACAGCACTTTTTACGCATTAGATTTCTGGCTAATAGCATGCTACCTGAGAGTATAACATTCAAACCTTTCGGTCTAACATTCACAGGTAACATGAATTGGAACAAGTTCATAGAATATACTGCCAAGTCTGCTGCGAATATGATGTGCTCCCGCTACCGCTCTAGAAACAGCTGTTAGTATCCCATATCTCTACAAAGCACCATTCGCCTAAGCATGCAATATTGTTGTCACATCTGGGTTAGTTCACAAAAAACTAGTCTCTCTCTCCCTCTCTCTCCCTCTCTCTCTCTCTTTCTTTCTCTTATACAGGGTCAAAAAAGAGACTCAGATATCATATCCACAATATCTACCAAGCTCCAGCCCGTGTTTCATCCCGCAATATTTCATCCCTGTTCTTGTTTTACAAGTACTTCAATGAAATATGCTCTGACTAACCTGCTGTACTTGTGCTCGTAAACGTAAATACACCCGACTAACCCGACAATCAGCAAAATCTCACCCCTTCACTGTATATGTTTCCAGATTCCTGAAAGCTTTATACTCTAACAGCTTCTTCCCACGAACCGCTTTCCTTTGGAATCACCTCCCTGTTCCCTGTTTCTCCGACTATACCAACACGCAGACATGTAAATATAATGTAAACAAACACCTCACTGCATAATTCCCCACTAGGAAGCCTCGATAAATCTGACCTCAAATCCACAGTAGCCTCTTCCATTTCTGTGGCAATGTACTTCTTTGGGTGAAAGAGGATTCAATCTCAGCCTTGACAGCATTACATCTTTTAACAGAAACAATTCATTTTCCCAAAAACACTGCTCTCACTTTACGAAGCCAATGATTCTAATTTAATAATTAAATATTTATATTCACACACACGCGCTTGTTTTGTCTCCTTAAAACGCATGCACTATATCTATACATTAAGTTCTCTAATAGAAGTAATAACGATATCTCATTAGCGGCATTAGCGCCTTCAAAAATAAATTCCTCGTTTTTTTTTATATACATAATAAAATTATATATGTAAACAGTCAGAATAGATATACAACGCTTTAATTGTTGGCGTAGGGAGTTTGGTAATGAATTGAAACTTAAATTTAGAATATATTTAATAATTGATGTTTAATACTTATGGTTAAAATTTCATCAAAATCGGAAGTATGTGAAGTTTTTGCTTCCTTTACATGAAACTAAATAAAACTGAATATAGCCCACATTACCCATCCGCGCATTTGGAAGCTTTTTTCCAAAGTTTTTACTGATCGGTTTATTCGTTTCTAAGTTTACCCATTACAAACAGGTATATAAACATATGGGCATACCTAACGTTATAAATATATAGATATATGTAACCCTTTTCGAAATTATTATGTAATATATTTGTATACAGAGATATGAGAATAGGTACAGTGAGCAATTCTCAATTCCCATGGAAATTAATATATTTACTTAAATGTTGCTTCAATGGAAGGCAATTCTTATTTAAGCGAATTTAGTAAATAGCTCTCGTCTATTTCCAGAGGTGGTTACACGCTTCACAAATTGATCGTCTCCAGCCAAATGATGTATTGTGTGTCTCTTAGCAAATGGACTGCAAAGGCATTCTGAGATTAGATCTGCCTTTAAAGAAATGCCGCCCTCTATTCATTATACCTGACACTCCCGAGACGGGTCTAATTACGTGTTATAAGTACGCAACACACGTTCCAAGCGAGATGAAAGAGGCAAGGCAATATGTCCGGAAGCCAGTTTCATTAGTTTCTCTGTCCTTTCCGCAATTCAAAATGTACGGTGGCGTAACTAGAAGGCATTTTGAAGCCTTCCGTGAAGGACATTAGATTCGGAAGCGGAGGGTTGTTTATTTTTATACAAGCATACCGGACTCGAATGAGAGAAGATCTAATCAAAGCTACAATTTACAGTGGGTCTTATTTTCCTTTTCCGGATAGTTGTTACTGAATAAAGATAAACGTTGTTTACCTCAATGTTTTTAGATATTAATATTCTAAAAACAAATTACGTTAGTGCCAGCAAATAAGTATAAATAAAGTGTCAACTCTATCTGCTCCAACGTTTTTGCTGGCAATGCAAAGTCTACGTTATCTTAGTTTAATTTTAAATAATTTAGGCTGCATATATAGTTTCTAAACGTAATATATATATATATATATATATATATATATATATATATATATATATATATATATATGTAGAAGGATGAAAAGGAATTAGAAAAGCTAAAGTCAAATCGTATTTCTATTCAGTTGCACAGAGCAAGGTATATTCCGCAAAAAGGCAATTTATTAAAGTTAAATTGTTCCATAAGCCAGGCTTTTCAAAGATCAAAATCTTATCATCAGAGGAAATCGCTGAGATAGATAAGTTGGCAATATATATATATATATATATATATATATATATATATATATATATATATATATATATATATATATATAATATAGTTATATATATATAATATATTTATATATATAATATATATATATAATAATATAGTTATATATATATAATATATTTATATATATAATATATATATATATAATAATATAGTTATATATATATAATATAGTTATATATATAATATATATATATATAATAATATAGTTATATATATAATATAGTTATATATATATATATATATATATATATATATATATATATATATATATATAAACGTGGCATGTCTAAAACGTATCCGACCTTATATCAGAAAAACATATTTCATATACGTGACGGGATTGGGACCCTAATCCCTTTTAAAGTAGAACCTTTGTGCTTGCACACACCTAGCCCACCGATCCATACACTGCCGGAAACACAACTGGAAGTCTTCTTTTAGAATGGTGTTCATCTCTGCCGTTGCGTTAGATTCAGCAGGTGTTTGGGAAACTGCGATGGGTGTAACACCAATTAAGGAGTGGTTCAACCGATTCAACAATGGCCGCACATGAGCGGAAAATGACCAGCGTTCTGACAGGTCCCAAACTACTAGAAGTGCAGCTGTTGTTGGGATGGTGCAGACAAAAAGATAATGTGGTTTGTTACTATTGTGATGTATCAACGATACATCATCTGGTAGGGTTTTAATTTTACACCATACACTATCACAAAACCTTCTTTGTCTATTTGTGCATACTTTTTACTGTTGCTGATAAGGTGTGCGAAGCGTATGCCATTTTTTTAAATCTCGTTCTCTATACTGTAAAATATTGCAGCACTAACGTCATACAGTGATGCATCACGTGCGATGACTATTTCCTTAGTACTGCTTTAGTGGACTAGTTGGGCAGAATGTGTCAGCAACTTGTTGTATTTGTAGAATGTTTGATCTCGTTCAAAAAAGCAATTCCTATGTTTCTTCTTTTTTAACAGTTTGTTAAGGGTGCGAGTACAGTGTAAAATCTTGGTAAAAAATAATGATAATAATTTATTGTGTTTCACTTACACTCACTGGTATTTTCCGGTCTTGCTGCTTCTTTTATTAGCTTCCACTGGAGTGACGCCTTTTGAGCTGACCTGGTGTTCACAGCACACAACTTCTGATGCCATAAAATCACAGTTGGTTACCTTTAGTCTTAATCGTGCATTGGAGAGTCGTTTCAAAACTTCTACCACATTCCTCAGATGTTCTGCCTCGTTTTTGCCACTGACCAGGATATCATTGGGCCTCACAATTACATATGAACTTCCTGTTAACAAATTCTCAATACCAGGTTCAGATGAGAGGTTATATGGTAGTTGATATACATAAATAGTTATTTTACATCTATTTACAGTTGTACAATTACCTCCCTTTTTGTCTTATAGCAACTGCTGATATGCATGGCTTAAGTCCAGTTGTGTGAACTTCCTGCTTCATCGACGAAATCACTTTAAGAAAACCAAATAATAACGAATGTTCCAAGTCGTTTTCGTTATGTTAACGATCGTTATAAAAATTATAACTATTTTCTTACTTGTTTTTAGCTGTCATATTTTGTTTTCTTTTAGGGTTCGCTTCCGGAACCCGAGTGTACAACTGGGGCATAAACGTTCCTTTTAAATACTTAACGCCAGTATTATAATTGCATATTAATACAGATACAAACCTAACCCTAACCCCACATTCTAGTAATGTATTTTACCATGTACACCATAAATACTATACATTAATGTGTATGTTTGAGATACACGGGAGAAAATACGTCCAGTTTATATTCCAAAAAGTTCCATCGGTCTGATTAGGAGCTGATAGCTTTATGTCCAAACGAGACTGAAATTAAACTAGCTGGATTTTCTCCTAAATCAAGGATTACAAAATAGATGAAAAACGGGTATCAACAAAAGACACAGTAATGCATATTATATAAATAAAATAATATATAACAATAATAAATATGTAAAAATGAATAATCTTAATATTTTAATTCAGTCTCACGGTATGTCCGATTCTCAAAAGTTAATTTTTATTCAAAACGTTTCTATATAGTTTAATATAAGATCAAAGAAGCTAAAAGTGAATTTTCAACGTTAACATTTTCGACATATTTTATTCAAACTTATTTTGCATTATATTACAATACGAAATCATATCCACTTGCCGCTGAAGATTTTTCTTAAATTTATGATTAAATTTGTAATGTACAAATAGCGAGTTATACTTATATCGTAATGAATTACATAGTGGTCAATTTTAGCTAAATACTGCTTGTTCTACTTTCAAATATGAGCCCCTTCGAATAAAGAGTTAAATTTATTTGTTTCTAAATTACGTTGTTTTTTTAAACTTTAATTATTATTGTCATATACAAAAAATTATACTCGCTTGTGTTTACACTTTTTTGACAATTAAGAAATAATTACGGCTAATATGTTTGTTATTTATAATTGTGTATTATGTGTATTCCTTATTGTTTAAAATAAATCAAACGCAAAGTTATATAAACATATTTATTTAATTATTTACAAACGGTTGTTTTGTTTCATGAATATTAATTATTACTAATATTACTTGTTGCAGTTTTAAACATTAACACAACTAATGCAGACATACTAATTTATGTTTTAAAATATTTTATTTGTTTTTCTATATAAATAAGTACTATTAAATATTACTTTGTTTTCTCTAATGCTTATCGGTTTCTATACTTAGATGAAAATGTATATTTAAAAATGTGTTTGTTAAATTAATTAACCTTTTCACATCAAATCCAAGATTTTAAAAATCAAAACCAAGATTTAAAAATATTGTTATTTCTTTCATTTGTATTTAGATTTCTGCCTTTATTTATTTTGAAATATTATCGTTCGTTGAGTCTGTATGAATGTTTACGCTGTAATCGGCATTAATATAACTTTAATTCTCCGTATCACTTGGTATATAAGTAAGCTGTGACGATAGAGTGAAATCGTGTGGAGACAAAAGTGTCTGTGAACGTCTGAAATTGTTATTTACCTACACTGATGAGAGCAAAAATCTCGAAACGACGTCGTTTTTAATAAATATAATAAAATATTTATTTATAAATATTATTATGTATGTATATATATATATATATATATATATATATATATATATATATATATATATATATATATATATATATAAAAAGAGAGAGAGTAAGAATATTTATTACGTTTCCCTTTTTCTCTTCTTCTTCGCCGTGTAGTTTCCTCGTTTCTTTCTTTCTTATGACAGCGTCGACCCTTCTGCTACGTATTCTTCTGTCGTCATCTCTTCTCGTCGTGTTGATTCTGCGACTGTGGTTAGAACCCGCGTTCGAATAACTTCATTGAATTCATAGAAAAAAGAAGATTAAAAACAAGATAAGGAGAAAATAAGTTAAAAGAAAAGTAAAATTTCACTTTTAATTATAAGACAGTAAGAGTTATTTTCCTTACTTAACTATAGATACAGATAGACATATATATATATATATATATATATATATATATATAAGAAATGAAGTAAAATACCTTCAAAGCATGTTTAAGATGCGATATTAATATTAAAAGAAAAATCGTAAGAGATTTTTTTTATTTTATAAACTTTCATTTTTAGTTTATAGTAATTACAAAAAAAATATGAACTTTATTTGATAACAATCTCGCGAGCATGCGCGTCTTCATATGTGAAAGTGAAAGAAAAACAACACCGAACTCACACGTCCGTTTACACCAGCAAGAACAGGACAATCCCATTAGATCAGGATTTTCAGATACATTGATGAAGCCAATTTTACTTGGCGAAATATTTGTAATTACTATAAACTAAAAATGAAAGTTTATAAACAAAAAAGAAAAGTATTTTACGATTTTTCTTTTAAAATTAATATCGCATCTTAAACATGCTTTGAGGGTATTTTACCTCTTTCCTTATTCTTAAATTTCAATTAGATGCTTACTAAAAAAACAAATATGAACTTTATTTGATATATATATATATATATATATATATATATATATAGAGAGAGAGAGAGAGAGAGAGAGAGAGAGAGAGATAGATAGATAGATAGATAGATAGATAGATAGATAGATAGATAGATAGATAGATAGGCAGTTAAACAGACGGACATATCAGTGCTTAGCGCGCGGCCAATTCTTAAAGTTTAGTCGTTGTTAAGACATGATTTCACGTGAATGTCCGCTTGAAATTTCCACAACGATCTGACTGAAGATGTAATGGCTCTTTCTTGCTCTGTTCTCATGTGACGTAATGTCCGTGGATGATCTTATCTGCACATCGCTTTGAGTCTGGCACTTTTGACCTTGCCTCGTCAAATCTGCCTCCAAGGTCAGATGGATCAGGAATAAAATGTTAGGACATTGTTAATTTCTACACCCGGGGGAGCGGGGTTAATTGTGATCGAACTTATTCACATGCGTCAAAATCTATACTAGTATATCTACCATCAATAATCTAACATTTGTTTTAGCAAATATTTATGCATTAAAAAAGCCCGGAACGTTTTATGCGCTAAATTTGTTTATCAATATATTTCACCAAGCACCATATATATTTTTTTAAGTGTTTTGTTTTTATGAGAGTAATATCAACTAAATGCGACGAAGAAAGTCACCATCTACGGCACATTCTGATTTAACAGTCACAAGTTAATTTGGCCCACAATAGTTTTTGTTTCCTATTTAATAAGTCTCAATTGATAAAAACGTAAACATCTTATTTAGGCTTTGCTGTTAACACGTTTCTAGCAATGGACGTTTTAAGGTGACTACAACGACGATGGATCTAGTAAGGGAAAAAGTGGGTGGTAATAAGATACAATAAAACCACTAGACGAAATAAAGGAAAGAAAAATACATGAATTAAACACTTTCGGTACAACACGCGTGCTAATATGTATGCGTGCATATTAAAAAGGGGAATACATCTACATTTGACAGAATATTGAGATGATAAAAACAAACTTTGCGATATGCTTAGGTAGAAAAATAAACATGCATCTGTAAAACGCAAGAACAGAGGAAAATAAATATGTAGGGTATTATATGCACCCATTAACGATAGACTGTAGTAGAATATTGTGTTAAACGAAGGCAAGAAAAATGAATGAAAGAAAAGATTGATTAACGAATACAAACAATTTAGTCAGCGAACACAAGAAGAAAACAACTTACACATTTGACAAAATTAGACTTTGAATTTTAAAAAGACTTACTTCACCCCAAACAAGGCAAGCTGCCACTCTAGACTAAGGGGCTATTGAGAATTAGGGTGAAAGTATAGGGGGGCATCCTAAATTGAGATCTGTGCAGCGAGATGTGTGTTCACATTATATTTAAATTTCTGCATGTCGGTACAGTCGGGGAAACAGGGAAAAGGGAGGAGGCCCAAATTTTGCCTGCTTTAGAAAAAGAAAAATGAGTGAGAACAAGTGTCAACATTTCATGTGGTGCTTCCTTATACAAGACACTTTTTTACTACTTTTTTACAAGAGAAATTGTAAACCATTTAAAAATGTATGTATGGTGCTGAGTGGTAATGTTCGTTCGTGACTGTGTTCTTCTGAAGGGAAGTAAAAAGTATCGTCACAACCGTAAATTGTAATCTAAATGTTTACAAAACAAATTAACAGACCAACAGACCGTGGCTTTCGTAAACAGAAGGCCATTCCATTGAGTTACGTTTTTTTCTGCTGGCGTCAAAGTAGTTTGTGCTAAGAATATAAACAAGACAATTCGGAGGGAACGGTTACACACTATATGTAGACACATGACGGTGGTAACTTCTCTCTTAAATAATTTCAGCTATTTATTGAGTAATCGTTTGGTATTTAAAAAAAGGATACAGATGGTTTTGTTCATGCTGTTTATAAGATGGAAGTCTGATAGTGATTTAAAGATAAAACTATAAGAAACTCGTTTAGACAAATATTCAAGATGGATGACTAACCTGTCTTGATAGGAAAATAGGAAATAAAAAACAGATACTGGCTTGTTTTCCGTAAAGTTTGAAATATGTTTTACTCAATAACAAGCTTGTATAACATAAAATGTTTTGTTTGATACAAAATTCTTATTTTATTTTAAACGTATATAAAATTGAACTTTTATGTCAACCTGTCGACACTATCTTTGTTAATAATTGTTAGCAATAAAATATTATCGACAAGAAATTCTGTAAAATCTTGTTTCTTTTTGTATAAAAAGAATGTTCAAAGTTTATTTTTGTGCCAAGAATTTATTTGTGTATAATAAAATGCTAAACTAGTAAAAAATATGTGTGGTGCTAGAAAAAGACATCGATAAAAACATTAAATGAAAGTAACATTTTGAACACTTGAAAAGTAATTTTATTTCAGGACAAGAAATACAATTTAAACAAAGCGTAATCTTAATATATTTATTTCTAAATAGTTTGTCACTTTTACTTCACTTACAAAATTCATTATTTATTTATTTATCGTTTTCATTTGTTAAATTATTTATCGTTAGTTTCTAACTTGTTTATTTAATGGTTGTATTTTTTCGCTAAATTAATAATTACAGTTCCTTGGTCTTATAAAATTAAATAGTATATTTATATTTTTTCACAAATAAATAATTTAAAGTGTATCTGTTCTGATACTGCACTTTATCTTTTCTGTCCTCGATCAGTGAAAGAGAAATCCTTCTAGATTGATACAATTTTATTTTTGTCCCAATTCAGGGGCGGCTATTTTTGGAGCTGGATTACCCAACATTCAAAATCGACTTTGTGTTTAACTCTGCCCTCGTGAAGAGGTAAGACAATAGGAACACATGTAATCAACAATATTTTCTACAATACAAATAGGTTGATATTGTAATAAAAGTATAATCGGCTTTGCTTAACATAGCATGATGTTTTTTTTATCTAAATAGCTTCTGTAAAGAAAATGGTTTTCAGATAGTTCACAATCAAAATAATGAAACGGATTTTAGTCTCTAAAATCAATGGAACAACGTAATGTGTATTTACTTTAGTGCAGCAAAAACAGACAATTTTTTTTAATTAATTCTTGTTTTTCTTTTAATTAATATTGAATAAGTACTGTTTCAATATACATCAGATCGTGTTCCTTTCCCTTCTTTTTATAGCAATTTTTAAACGTTTTCTAATGTATTAAACAAAAGCTGCTATTCGTTATCGACAGCCTGACTTTCCGACATGTTTCCCTCGCACCAAAATGTATGACGTCATTTTCGATCTAACAGGCCTTCTAAAAGAAGCTCGTTATCAGATGCTAACCTCGCTAGACGAGATTGTTAAAAATGTATAAGGAAACTCAACGACTTGTGCTGAGAACATTTTATTTGTTTTGATGCAGTTGTTTATTGTCTAATTTTGATTGTTCGCAATATAGCTGCAGCTGTCCTGGAAAATAAATTATTAGTCAGAATATATATGTTGAAGGGGTCGTGGAATAAAGATACTTTCGGAACTTGTCGAGATCATTAAATGATTATGTGATTTCACATTTCGTGACAGAACGTGGCTTCGACAGAAGTTTCCAGGGGATTAGACGAGTGTGTTGCCGAATAAAAGCCAGACAGAAGTGGCTAGTAAGAAACATTATTTGAATACTTAAACTATGCTTCTGCTAGCTTAGTGTAATATGCAAATATTTTGATGATTATAGAAGTTACTAAAACTTATAACAATGTAACCATGATTTTGTTTCGGAAGATAACTTGAGAGATGCGTTGAAAAACGTCTTTTTCGTTCGCAACCATGTTCGGTACAGATAGGTCCGACACTTTTTTAAATGAATAACAATTTAATTTTAATAAACATTTATGGTTTTTCGCCATTAAAATGTATAATTTTCATAATACTAATTATATTATATAAACTTTAATATAAATTTATAAAGCAAATCCCGATTCCACACCCATTTTGTTATCATTTAATTGTAATTACTACTTCTATACTAGTGTAAATAACGGTAAACATGATGCTTAACCAGTGTTAACTTGTATTATATAGTGGATAGTATTTTATAGACAAATATTTCTAGTGAAAATGTAATAATTCATGTATTACACTGGTCAACACAATATTTTTGGCAGGCAAAGTAAGACTGGTTTCTGGGGTTTTCAAGAGCGCTGAATCCGAATCTGACATTAGTTTTTTCAAATTGGCTCTAGTTTTTGAGTTATCACAGGGGGGTCGTTTGTCTGAAATCACCCATTCGCGACCATAGCTAAACGTACAAAAAACGGCTAAATAGTGCATAAATGTCAGATATTGATTTTTATGATGATCTTAAACCACAAAGACAGTGTAAAATCTCAATCTAACAAGTTAAGTTAGATATAACATCATTTCATTTATCCTATAACTGAACACTTTTCATAGATTTCGAGGATATACAAAAAATTTGCTAAAAATGTGCTGAATTTTAATTCTCCAAGTGAAAAAGAACATTTACATAATCAGTTATATATCATAAATTAATGCAAAGCATTATACACTAGATTCTTAGTTACAATGAACACACAAAACAATATTTTATTCACAAACTAAAATTGACGTTTATACGATTTTCGCTTGTGAGCAACTTTTGGGCAGTCTCTCAAAAGGTTCCAGCAGTAGTCTGCCATCATGTGCTCATCCCATTTGCCTTGATACCTCTCTTCCATTGTTTTGATGTTTTGATGGAATCTCTCTCCCTGCTCCTCACTGTAATCACCAAGATTACCAGGAAATCTGTCGAGGTGGCTAAACAAGAAATGAACTTTAATGCTCATATTTGCCCCTAGTTTTCCGTATGCAGTAAGCATCTTACGGACCAATTGCTTGTAATTGTCAGCTTTGTGATTTCCCAAAAGTTTGTCACTACATCTGTGAAGGACACCCAAGCATTTAACTCAACCGTGTTCATATGATTAGTGAAGTCAGAATCCCTCATGAGCGTTCGAATCTGAGGTCCATCGAAGATGCCACCTTTAGCTTTTTCGATGGAAAGACCTAGAAATTGCGTGCATATGTACTTGAAGCAATCCCCATCCTTGTTCAACGCCTTAACAAACTGCTTCATGAGCCCTAGTTTTATGTGCAATGGAGGGAAGATTATTCTATCCCTGGGTACTAAAGGCTCATTGATGACGTTGGCTGTGCCGACTTCGAGACTTTCTCGTTCTGGCCAGTTCTCCCTTCTCCAGTGCTGGATTCTTGCTCTGCTATCCCACAAACAAAGAAAGCAGGGATACTTTGTGTACCCACTTTGCTGACCAAGTAGAAAATTCACCATTTTCAAGTCCACACAAATCAGCCATTTATGAGTGTTGTAATTCAGCTTTTCAAGAACAAATTTGATAGCATCATACTCTTCTTTCATCTTGGTAGAATGGCCAATTTGTACAGGAGCAAACTTATTGCCATTGTGCAAAAGTACAATTTTTAGACTTGCTTTCGAGCTATCTATGAAGAGACGCCAATCTGCTGGGTCATATGATGAGATCCCCATGCAGTTAAGAAGTGCAGAAACGTCATTACAAAAGACCAGGTCGTCTTCTTTAGAAAAGAAACGAAGCAAGCTGCCTTCCCTTGTCCTATAGTATGTTACTTTTGTGCCAGAATCAAGAATGTTTTTCTCTTGGAGTCGTGATGCAAGAACTTCAGACTGCTCCTTCGACAAACAAAGGTCTCGCACTAGGTCATTAAGTTCAGATTGATTGAAAAGCTGAGGGCCATTTGAGGGTTCTTCATAGTCACTACAGCTTTCATCACTTGATATTGAAAGATCAGCTGGAATCTCTTCGGTTTCATCGATTTCAGGCAAACTGGTGAAAACAGGCACAGGTACATCCTCAGAGTGCGCAACAGGACGGATAGCAGAATCCAGGCTCGGATACTGCCAATTTACTTTCTTGTGCTTGTTAAACCCCGTCATGTCATTGAGACAGAAGTAGCACTCATCAAAATGATTGTTGGGCTCTCTCCACACCATTGGTACAGCAAACTTCAACTTCAGCTTACCGTTGGTCCAACCGCGGAGACTTTCTACACAGGTTTTGCACACCATATGTGGGGCCCAAGACTTGTCTTGGTCACCAAGTATCATATCGAAGTATGCTTTGTACGCCCTCTTGACAAAGTCTGTAATATTCCTCTTTTGTTGTGCCATCATATACTGTCCACAGATGTAACAAAAGACATCCGGTTCATATCTGCAACATCTTCTAGAAGAACTCATTTTCTCTCTGGAACTCATTTTCAACTGTGGAATTAAAAAGAAAATGATTAATTACTGTTTAATTTATACTGCAACTATATTTATGGAACATGTTATTAAGTAATTACAGTATATAATTATATAAAAATTCTCCCTATATAAATAATTATATAAAAATTCTCCCTGAAATACTTCAATATATACATAATCATTATAATGATTCAATAATATCAGAAAATTATTATTTACTGCTTCTATATTGAAGTATTTCAGGGAGAATTTTAGCAGTTTAGGCTTATTTGGGGCTATCAGTATCTTCTAAACTAGAACCAATCTGGCAAAACCAATGTTATATTCGTAATCAGCGACCTTCAAAACCCCAGAAAACACTCCTAGATGGTCTGCCAAAGAAAAAAAAGAAAAATTTGTTGACCAGTGTTATTATACAATATCATTTTTTTAAATACCAGAATATCACAGTCTAAATATATGTATAGTCTATTAATTTAGTCCTAGTAATAATTAAATGTGTACCTGACGCTTACTATTCAACACTTTCTATCCTATTTTACTGAAGTTTATATATCAATGATTTTCCTAGAATAATTATATTAGCTATTACTACGTGGATGCTTTACTGTAGACTACAACATAGTTATCTTAAAATCCAATATCAACAAATCATTTTTATGAAGTAATAAAACTTCGTTCATTCTATTCCTCATTTTCACTCCTCGCATAATATTTTTCACATTCAATTGACAATCTACCGATTTCGATAACCCTTACCCTCGAGTGGTTTTGGCCTTGATAAGTAATGAATAAGTGGTAAAATATACCCAGTTATGATTTTTTGGTCATTTATTCATGAAATAAATATTTTAATATATAGTTATTATCAGTGTTGATGGCCTACAAAAACCAAAACCAAACTTTAACTCATATTTAGAATGAAATAGTTTTCTTTTCGGAATTAATTTAAGGGGTTGTTTAACTTGATATTCCCTTTCTCATTCCCTCCCACCACTTGAAAGTGTTTTTCGTTCGGGGCTAGAAAAACGTAACTTTCAGCAATTGTTAAAATCATCCGATCCACTATTTTAGAGCAGTCTTTTTTATTTATTCCCACAAATAAAAAATATTTATGATGGCATTAAAAATGAAATATGAAGCCATATTTTTAATGCATGAAATCGTACACTTCTAGCAGAAACTCTAATTTAATATTGGCAGTTAGTTACTTAGCATATAATGGTGATCTACTTTCAGTGACACAGCTCTAAAAGTTTTCGGCGAAATATACAGTTATGTATATATCTATATAACACTCTCAGGGGCATTTGTGGATGTCAAAATAGATATTGCTTGTACGAACCAAAATATTATTATCGTTTATGTTTTCGATATTATTTGTTTATTTCGATTAAAATGATGAACTTGAAAAAAATGTTCATAGATATGCGTCTTTGCAATTTAATTTTAGTTTTCAGTATTTTAAATGGTTTGCCATTACCATTTCTTTCCTATTTGTACGCATTACTATTTTCTATATCTCTTTTATCTTTTCCAGGTATGTAACAGAATAACCAGTTGCGAGTGTGGGTAAGACCGGGGTCTTATCGTATGTATATCTACACTTATTATAAATATACACATGTTTTGTCTATATTCTTCTTTCTATATCCCGTGTTCAAACACAGTTTTTCTAAAGTAAAATACTACAAGAAATCTAGTATTTATTTTGTATTATTACACACGTATAAACAAGAAGAAATTGTTTTTCTTTAATGTTATTCATAATAAAAAAAACGAACAAGATTTTGGATAATATACGTTCGATTCGTTCACTTTTAATACTTTCTACATTTTTGCGACTTGACAAGTTCTCCTAACATAATCATCCATAGAGAAAGTCGTACGAATTCTCACTCTGACCCTCAGATCTATTCTCATTGCCACACACTTACGCGAAGAAGAATACTTCATAAAATACATATTTCTTCTCAGCACGGTTATCATTTCAATCTTCCGACATTGCTATTCTCTGTTAACTATTCTACATTTTCCACTTAAATACGGAACGCTCCTTAAAATAGCACTTTCCTTTTGGGGGCCATTTACAAATACTTTCTTTTTTTATTCTGCATTCACTGATGAACATTTAGTCAGATTAGCATAATTTTCTTGATTTTCCTTTAACAGTCACTTCCATTATTATTTATTTTTATGTTTATTTATTTTTTATGCATTTCAGATTAACGTTTTCTGAATCACAGGATTTCTATTAAAAATAAAACACTCCAGGATTACGTCGGCTACATTAGATTAACCTTCTTTATTCCTATTATAGTAATTATTTTCAGAGCGTTACAAATACGTTGGTTAAAAGACCACCTAATTTATTTTGAAAAGCCTAGCATTTTCATTCTCCGAATAGCAGAATGACATTTTCGAACACTAATTCTTATACTGCAATAATCAGCACAATGTTCTCTTGAATTTTTTTTTTCAAACGTAACATTCTTAATTTGGTTTTATTTAGTTAATTTTGTTACTCATCCTATTTTTTTCTTTTCATTCTAATAAGTAATTTCCGCAAAATATACATTCTGCAACAAAGTTTTGATTCCATGAAATTAATAAGTTTGTGATCGTGTCGAAAATTGCTGTTGATTTTTAATTTTTAATTCATAATGATTCAGAATTGAACATAATTATCGACTGCTACTTAACGTGTTCGACAATTCCACGCATTCTTCTTTCGATGAATATCGTTATTTGACAAGTAAGATCACAAATAAAATAAGCTAGATCACAAATAAAATAAGCTAGATCACAAATAAAACAAGCTAGGGGCTGGTGTTGCCACATACACTATTAACACCATGAGGAAATGACACTAAACAAATAGATGTGAGACCTGGAAGAAATATATGAGCATCATGATCGGTAGGGATCGGTTGATAGTCAGTATGCGGGACCCGGTCGACATCCTAACAATGATGTACCTTCTCATCAGGTAACATAATACAACAGACGAAATACAGGTAAATAAATATGATCAGTAAAAATCAGAAATCAAGGGGGCCCTTCCTGGGGCTAACACTTGATTTCTATGTGAGATACATAGATTTCTGAGTGTTCAAACAGGATTCTCCTTTACATTTCAAACATAAAGTTAGTAAAGAAGTGAAGAACATCGATTTTGCTTCTCCCTAATTGACCAGCTAACAATGTTATAGTATATCTTACTTTTGGTCTCTTGGACTTACCGGATTCCAGGTCAATAATGCATCTTGTCTGATGAGGTATCGAACTAAGTACTGTTACTTAAGGTAACATTACGAGGAGAAGGTGCAACATTCCTCGTATGAGCCAGTGTATAGCTGTGTTTAAGAGATCTCATTTGGGTTTTGAATACTATGTTATTTTGAATATTTGGTCATGGTTTACTTGTAGAGTGAAGTATCCTCATGTCAGGTTGCCCTAACAAACCCTTGTACAGAGAGACCGAAGACACTCGAGAATAGTAGTATCTAGTAGGTAATTCAAACTTTCCAGTAGGTATTTCAAACTCTCCTGTAGGTAGTGTGTGTGTGAAGATGCTAAGATGGACACATACGAGTCACATGTTAACATTTCTTCATCTCATTGGCTATACTCTTTTCCCCCTGCTCCCAACAAACACCGTACACACACATACCTTTCAATACACTGAGGAAGACAGAATAAACGGCCAAAAGACATTATGTATACTTATAAGTCAACAAATACGAAATAAAGAGAGAAAAGATAGAAACATTCATACATGTTTCATATGAATTTATATATATATATATATATATATATATATATATATACATATATATATAAATATATATATATAAATATGAGAAAATGAAAACGGAAAACCAAAAAATGGATGTTTTTTTATGTGTACATCAACGTTTCGTCTTTATTTATAAGACTTCATCATATATATATACATATATATATAAATATATATATAAATATATATATATGTATATATATATATATAAATATATATTTATATATATGTATATATATAGGTATATATATATGTATATATATATATGTATACATATGTATATATATATATATATATATATATATATATATATATATATATATATATATATTTAAGGAAATGAGTGATGAGAATAACAATTAGAACATTTATAATATTTATTAAAGCATCATGTATTTCACTCGCTATAACATATTTCTACCTTTTCTAGATCATGTGCAGATTTCATTACGATTTCAAATTGGGCTCTATACCTCTTTCTATAGCGTTTTCTGAATCATGAAAATGTATACATTGGGTCGACTGTTACGGCGCTATCCAGAAGATTAACTATGCATTTATCTAACGGCTCCGCCATAACCCAGCACCTCTATAAAAAGCATTCCTGCCCCCGTTCGCATATCCGTAAACTTCTAGTAGATAACACGAAAATCATCGCACAAAATACTAATACACTTAAACTCCACATACTCGAAGCCCTATACATGAAAACAGAAAAAAACAGCTATTAACAAGATTAACTATACTATTAGTACTAATATACTCAAATGCCTATAAATATAAATTTAAATTAAACACAGTCCTTTATTTTTCCTTCCTAAATAGAATATATATTCACTCCTAGGTCTATGCCTGGTTAACATTACTCCACTGACGATGGACCTGGAAGGGTCCGAAAGCGCTTTGGGAAGCTATGGCAATTTTATCAGCCAGTTTCCGTCTGAAACTAAGAACCTAATCAGAAAAACGGAAAGGATCTTAGAAAAAATATCCAGACACAAGATGTCCGTTATTTTTAATGATATTTGTATAAAAGAAAAGATGCTGCCAAGATACACACACACACACACATATATATATATATATATATATATATATATATATATATATATATACAGTATACCCTCACCTTTTCGTGGTTTCCCATTCGCGGCCCCGCATATTCGCGGGTTAGGCTCTGTCACGAGCGTATCGAGTCGCGAGACGATTTATCCCCCTTGGATTAGTTCAACCGGAGTTGCTTCCCTTGCCTAATAGTGAAACGTAAACAGAGAGCAGTTGGGAACAGCCACTCGAGTAATTATCTAAAGTGCTGTAAAGCAGCAGCTAAGCTGTGCCATACTGTACATTAGTGTTATCATCATCATCTTATAGCACAGCAAATTTCATCATCATTTTATTATCATTCATTATTGGTCAATGCAAAAACAATATTAAATTTGTTTTCAATTATTATTATAATACACTTCGTATTTTTTTATAAATGCATAAACTGTATGTACAGTGCATATTTTTTGTGACCGTGTATTAATAATGTTTTAATTGCATAGTATTACTGAATTGTACTGTACTGTATTATTATTACCTGAACTGTGAGTACTGTATTTATCTGTTTAAGTTTGCCTTTAAATTTGTTCCACTTTCTGTCAATTCTAATACATATGGTGTACACATAGAAAATGGCTTTACAGTGCAGTAATACAGTATGCTTTATGGTGTTACTGTCATCCTGTACTTACGTTTCATTTTTGATTAAAATATTGTTGCAGTACAAAATTCAAATGTGTTCACATTATCACTACTGTGAAATACATAACTGCATGCAATATTACTACATTATTACTGTATTAATGAGTAAGAGTGTCTTTAGAAAGTGTTTGGGAAGCATTTAGTGCCGTATATAATCTCATACATAGACGTTTTAAAACTGCATCCAATATTCGCGGTTTTTCGCTATTCGCGGGGAGGTAAAGAACGTTACCCTCGCGAATACTGTATATATATGCCGCTGGATACCGCTCACGTGGTGCACGCGATAGATCATCTATGTGTCAAGTATATTAATCGTAGTGTCATCGTCCCAATTATAGTCTAACCCAATGTAACATCCAAAGCTAGTAAGTCAAAATGTCTGGCTAACACACAAAAATGAAAACAATCAATAACGCACATGTGCGTACATTTCTATTTAAATAGACGTACTAAATAATTAATAAATAGATGCAATCATAAATCTGCTATATACTTTTTTCTTATCAATAACAGGGCGATGCAGATGAACATAATAGTCCGTGCGGTATTTGAATACATCATTTATGATTGATGTTCTCTTCCTGGCCAAAGCGACATGTTACTCTCTCAAAATATCGTGTATTATGCATCTTCAAATGCAACCACATATCGACATGGTTCAAGCCGACTGGTTTTTCAATCTAGGATATTATCTTCACATAATTAGTTTTTCCTTTCACATATAAAAATGCGTACACTAACTTCCCTGACATAAAAAAATAAGAAAAACATGTATATTGACTCTCTGAACATCATTCACATAAATCGCGTATATGTATATATATATATATATATATATATATATATATATATATATGTTTCATTTTATTCTTTATCTAAATTATTGGTATTTTTCATATTTTACGGTGTGGCAGATACTAGCATTTGTCTATAGAAAAAATTCTGGGAAGCATAGGAATTCAAACTGTCAAAGTCAAATTTATTAGACATGGGATTGTTTTATATTTTATTTTTTTCGAAGTTAAAGTAAACTCGGAGTCAAATATAAAGTTGAAAAACAGAACAACGCAAGTGGAAATAAGAGAAGAGAATTACTTAATGATATGAAGGAATATAAAAAGCAATAAAGAAAGAAAACAATACTGACCAACAGTTCCATCTAGCGATATATCTGCTACTTGATTTCATTTCCGGAGTTATGCAGAATCACAATACTCGACTGCGAACGAAATCGGAATCTTTTATAAAATTACACCGAAAATAAAGAAAGAACCAATGATTCTTCATCGTTTACATCGACATAATTATAGCATGAGACAAACAACATATTTTCAAAAGAGCATGGAAAGTCATTCAAATAAAAACATCTTGAAATCGAGATTTCTCAAAAGGAAAAAACTCTACACGTAAACCATCTCTATGTGGATCGTATTTTTATGCGATAATAAGAGCTTAAATAAAAGTTGCAATATAATGCTTTTACGACATCCAGTTGTATGGGATGGTGACGGATGTAACCAAAGGTGTAACATGCACACGGATTATAAATAGTCAAATAGTAGTACTCTTACAATCAATTGTTGGTATTCGCATATTTTTTGACAAATACTGTGAATTCATTGTTTCCTGCCTCCATCAATTTCGGAGTGTAAACTGATGGGATGACAAAATCCACAATTTAGCAGGGTTCCATTCTTTCTTGTTTACTTGTATCATGACTAGTTTTCTGGTTCAAGTAAATGTTCTTCTTTGTATTTCATAGTTCAGGATAATGTTTCGCCTTTTATTTTACAATACTGCCTCCAGCTTGTATTCGTACAATTTGTTCGTGTGTTGGAAATGTCAGAGATTTGACAGCTATTTGTAGACTACATTCTCAGCCAATGGCTGTATTTTTTTATATTCTGACTTGGCAATTAACTACTAATGTATTATACTCCTCTGTGTCCACAGTGTGTACATTTCCTGTCTCCTTGAATCTTGCCTATCTTAGTTTTTCTGTAGATTTTAATCGCGTCGTTTTGTGCAAATTTCAGTAGCGTTCCTCTTTTTAATTGCCCTTTTCGTCGCCATGGCGCTGTTTTACCGCGTGCAATATCATTAGTGTGTCTGATTAATCTTCCATGTAGTTCGTTTTCTTTCGTTTTTTTATTGTTCTGTTTATATATTATTAAGCTGTATATATTGTATGTTTATATATTATTAAGCTGTATATTTTTGTTGTTGTGACAATCAGCCCCTCCTGATTCGTGTGTATGCATCTCTGCTATCCTTTATTTAATTAGGTCGTTTACGAATTTTCAGTTTTCTTATTTCCTATTAGTGTCAATAAACACCACCATTCCAGTATATTGCCTTATGAATTCTTGGATCTATATTTCTGAGTTCTATTGTCAGGTTTATGATTTGTCATAAGTATCTTAATGATACTTTTCTGCTATATAATTATTCAAGTTTTTTTTTATTAGTTTAATAGTATTAATTACATTATTAGCGTATTATTATTATTATTATTATTATTATTATTATTATTATTATTATTATTATTATTATTATTATTACTAATAGTAGTTGTAGTAGTATAGTTCTACATCCTTAAAATTCGATTATGTTAGGAAATAGTATTCTTATCTACTAGCTTTGCGTCCCACAGAGCAAAATAGCCTAATCAGTTGATAATAATAATCTGTTTTAAAAAACATGATAAATTAGAGCTTTGATTTTTTTCATGAATGGTGTTTTCACTTTTTCTATCAGTAGTTTCAAGATTCGAAAGTGAAACATACACTGTAGAGGTTAAGGTTGAAACCACTATATTTTTCTTGAAAGGTTGAGGAGACTCGCTGTTTAAAGATATTTTTTATATTTTACGATGTGACAGATACAAGCAATTGTATATAGAGAAAATGCTGGTAAGTATAGGAATTCCAAGTGTTTTTCGAAATATTGGAGTTTATCTAGACGAATGTGTAAGCCATTCGATCTGGACGCGCGTTACAAGCAAATTTACTGTAGCGACAAATCGTAGCAAAATGCGGTGTCCTGGTCGTGATTCGATGAAGTTCATACTGATTGCTTCCTCTGATTGTTTTCTAAGGGTTACACTACGTGTCACACACCTCGCATCAATAGAGAAAATAACTACTTTGCAAATTAAAAAAAGACGTCCGATTCATTTTGACTGCAGAACTTGCTATCTATATCCGTTGTATGTAGTCCAACACTTTTGGATCATCTAAAACCCTAGCAAGGCCCTGAGTATATAGAGTCAACGTAAGATGAATTATTACCTTACATTTTGTGTCTCAATCTCTCAACACTGCCTTTTTAATATGCTACTTTAACACTTTAAAACCGTGCCGATATATCATAGATGTCTATAATGACGTATATGTTTAAATAACCTATAGGTTCTTTATACTGTATTATACTACATATAATATTTGGAAAGTATCGTAGCAATGATTACACTTAATTCTCGATCAGCTTAGTGTACATCATGACTGATCGGAACATCTGCCGGTAGACAGGTGAAAAAGAAATAAGGACTGCTTGGAGATTTTCTATGAGAGCATACAGATGAATTGAATGAGTCGAAATACGACCAAAGAAATGTAGAACAAAGAATTAGCGCTTAAAACGAAGAATTGCAGCGACATACGCTCGAAGATGCACCATATTTTCTCAAAGAAATGTGTCAATACAAAAATGGCATTAACAACGTAATATATATGTACATAGAATGTTTAAGAGATAGTCCTTTTAGGCAACTATATTAGCTGTTACAACGGGGCGTTGCCCGGGATTCTTTTTGCTTTTATTTTTGTTTAGCTTTTCTTTTTAACTTTGTCGTTTGTTTATTTCCTACCAAATAGTTTTTAAATGAGGATTATGAAAATTAAATATAAGTATTACGATATCGTGTATTCATTACATTATTACATGAACCAACTTGTTATGAAACTATAACTTATTTTATTAATAAAACGTTGTCTATATCTTTATTTATAAAATTATTTGATGTAAATAGCTTCAAAACCTTGCCCTAAGAAATATGAAATATATGAACATAATAGGGGCATCAAGTTGAGCGACAATTTGAACTCGGTTATTACACATATGATTGTTAAGAACAACTATTTTGATACGCAAACAGCTGTAACAATCAAACACGCACACAACCTAAAATTAAAACGTGTCATTGAATCTGGCCTAATTTCAGAATCCAATAATACTATTCATCAAGGGCTTTTTTTCACAATTTTGACATCACGTCTAAATTAATCCTCGTCGAACAGAATTAAAAAAAAACATAATAGACGAATTCAGCTACCACCCAAACGTGTTTTTTTTTTTTCAGTTTTATTTATTTTTCCCCACGTAGTTTTCCCCTAGCATTTCTCATCGTTCCTCTTTCTCTTGTTCACGTGACCTCTATCACCTTCCCACGCACAGGACACACTCGTATTATTTCTCTACCTTACACTTTCTTACCTGCTCCTTAATAATTCCATCACTACTCACTCACATACTACGTCCACTCATATTTTCCCTAGTCAAACGTCGCCTTATATCCTCTTCCATCCATAGATTACCTTTCACGTTTCACTGCATAAAAAAACTTCGTTTTCTCCTTGAAAAAGTGTATTCACACCAAATGAGGATGTATCGTATGAATCGATCGAATTATATTTGTTCTGCTTTAGAAATGTGTGTGTATCGTTATATTTTACTACTACTTATTTTTATATACATATATATTTATTTTATAATAGGATACTTACTTGTTTATGCCGTTGTACTAGTAGTTACGTTGCCCAGAAATTCCAATTCATCGCTCACTCTCTAATTTTCATTGGGATTAGAATTCTTCTCTGCCCGGTGAAAGAGAAATTGAAAAGTCACCGAGGAAACTACTGATATGACGATATCCAAAATGTAAATATTTCGAAAACCGATTACAATCGATTGAGAAGGTGATCGATATATCATAGGCTGTTTACCTTTTTGGCTTTTTCATCTTGTTTCAATCGTAGCAGAACCGTGCATTCTCTGAAACGCTTCTATTAAAATAATATGGTGTTTAGGAATGTGTTCTTGCTGTTGAGTTAATTTTTCTGAATATATATAGATATATACTAGTAGCATATACGTATGGTTGCGTTTCGATGGCACCCCTAAATGATAACGTTTACAAAAATATAGTGTGCCCATATTAGTCGCTCTTACCCTATTGCTTAGAATATATATTCCAAAGTTCATAATGATAAGTCCGATACTTTAGAATTTTACCAAGCACATTGACGTTCATGCGCGCGTACCTATCATTTTAAAATATATTATTTAATATAACTCAAAATTAAACTTTTTTATATATAACTGTAAAAGTTTTAAGGTAAGTGCGAGTTGTGGTGGATTATTTCTTTAACTGGTAAGGTTCATAAAACAAATATTTTACTGACCGAGTTGCAAAGAAAATATATTCCCAGATTCATAATGATCGGTTCATACAAGAATTAATAAAAACAACAAAAACTGTTTACATATATAATATAAACATTGACATAAAATTATGTGGCCATGTTACTAAACTAGTTGCCTAGGATATATATTCCAAAATTCATAATAATTTGAGATTACCCTATTGTTTTGGACCTATAATGGGTCCAGAAAGAAGACACGAACTTGGGATTAAGGGAAACGAAGTATATTAAAGAAAGTATAAATACAGCATATATAGAGAGTTGCTGAACGTCTATATGACTGCCAGTATTAGACTGGGACAGTTCAAACACTGCGAGGCATGTGCTCCCGGTATTTATAGTGAAGCGAAAGATGTAGTCCGTAAGGTAGGTACCACAACACCCCCTCCCAAATATTATTCCTTTTTGGATTGATAACAATTAGATCTGGAGACTTCTGTTTTCTTTTAGATTGTCGCAATCATGGGGTTGCTTGATGTACCTGTAGGTCGAAAGTGTTGTGTATGGTATCCATAACTTCTTATTCTTCCCGTGGAGTGCTGTCAGTGTCATCCGACACTCGTTTCACAATTTGATTTAGGTGTCTCTTATGGGAAGTGTGATGGCCTTGGATTATGTAAACCATATTTCCAATTCTTTTTTTATCGTAATATATTCACAGAAATATTTATTTATAATATTGTAGTAACGGTTTGTAATTAGTATTCAGCGTGAAAAATCTTCCGTGTGTGTAACCGTAGAATTTGGTAACTGCAAAGATTATTCCCAAAGCTTCTTTTTTGATTTGGGGTAATGTCTCTCAACTGGAAGCAGCGTCTTCAATGGATGAGTGATGGTATTTACTTCCTTTCCACCGCAGAAAGGTGTGGCACAAGGCCGGAAGGTTGGAGGAGTCAAGTTAGCCCTCCGAATAAAAGAGCACTATGGCCTATTCAAAAATTCCCGACTCGGACGCCTGATACAGTAAGCAATAAACGTACTTCACCCAAAAGAGGGGAGGCATAGCCTAGGAGGATGGACTTCCTAGGACCTCCCAGGACGAATACCTCAGCCCGATAGGTTAAATGCAATTTAAGTGTCACAGTTTCTGTCGGACTATTCGTTGAGATCGACACCTGCACTGGTACATAACCAGCGTCGCGACATGACGCCAAATGAATGGAGCGAGTCGATGCACGAGGGATGGGCTTGTGAATTCCGTCTGATATTTTATCATCGATGCATGCTCCAAATCTCGTACGAGCTTGCGTCGCTAGCAACTATGATTTCTAGGTTCGGGTTATAGTCTGTGTGGAATAGATTCGACGTTTGAACTTTAATAGTTTTATCGAATGTCTCCTGGAATTCCAAACCTTAGCTTCTCTGAAAAGTTCGTTAAGCGGAGTACGGAGTTTACGCATGTTTGGGATAAAGTATTGGTAATAATTTGCAAGTCCCAGGAAACTCTGTAGAGATGTGACGTTGTCAGGAGCCGAGATAATCCTTAATTCAAGTGACCCGCTCTTGATCCGACTTTCTGCTGTCTTAATCTATTATATGTACTAGATATTTGGTTTCTTCTATGATGAAATCGCATTTTTCCTCTTTTGGTTTGAAGCCATTGTTCTGGATTCGTGAAAACATTTTGTAGAACGTGTTCCCAGTGTTGTTACATATTTTCACTATTTATTAAAATATCGTTAAATCATGTTCGCCCAGCATAGTATCCATAATTTGCTAGAAAAGTGTTAGCGCGACATTTACCGCGGATCAAGCCTTTCAAACATGTATAACCCGCGATGCGTGTTTATACATAGTAATTTTGAACTTTCTTCTTAAACGGGTATTTGGAGGTAAGCATATCTATAATTGATTTTTGAGAAGAAGTTGCCTTCATTTAGTTTTGTAAAAACTTCTGGGTTTGGAAGTTGATAATGGTAGTCCTTGAGTGTTGCATTTATTTCTGTCGAAAAACCGGCAGACACGCGGATTTCTTTAGATTTTTTACATAGACAATAGGTGCTGCCCATTTGCTATACATCATGTTAGATAAAATGCACATTCCTTTTTGATACAGGTTGAATGATATCTTTCAGTTCAAATTTTGCTGACATCTTTTTACATTGACCTAGACCGTCATAAATAAACTTCGAATAATGTATTTTTCAATTTCTTCTTTCGCTTTTTTCTGATTTGATAGTCAGATTTTCTATTTTCTGATAAAAGTGTTGATTGGTAAATCGCATGAATTGAACTGTTGCGTCCAGTCTGTGCTAAATGTATTTTTGGTGGTTTTTTTTATACGAACATTTTCAATTTTTGGGCAATTCCGTTTAAAGGAATCTTGGTAATAATTTCACCCTCAAATGTTATCTACCCATACCCACCACACCAACAGATAAAACCTTCATACACCGTTCTTGCTATTTTGTTGGGTTTTCGGATGGCATGTTTATCCAACATTTTCCATGTATGCATGTTGATTACCGAAACGCGTTATAAAATTACAAAATTATGAAATTATAAAATAATAAAATAATTAACAATTATATTTGTTCCCAAATTTACAAATATTGGTAGATTCACTTTATTAAATGTATTATCTCACTTTGGAACCGCACTACCCCATTCTCTCTCTCTCTCTCTTACTCTCTCTCTCTCTCTTTCTCTCTCTCTCTCTATTTCTCTCTCTCTCTCTCTCTATATATATATATATATATGAATATACATATATATATATATGAATATATATATATACATATATATATATATGAATATACATACATATATATATGAATATATATATACATATATATATATGAATATACATATATATATATATGAATATATATATATATATATATATATATATACATATATATATACATATATATATGAATATATATATACATATATATATGAATATACATATATACATGAATATATATATGAATATATACATGAATATACATATATATATATATATGAATATATATATACATATATATATATATGAATATATATATGAATATATATATACATATATATATGAATATACATATATATATATGAATATATATATATACATATATATATATATGAATATATATATGTACATACATATATATATATGAACATATATATATATAATATATATATATATATATATATGATGTACGTTTTTTTAATTATATTATTTTTTTATAATGTGGTTGTTGACAGTTAAATTCCTATTGTGATCGGTTGATTTAAATAATAAAGATTAATTGATGATGATGATGATGATAATATAATGAGGGGGTGATTCAGTTTATAGATTAATTTTCAGTAAAGGAAGAACATTCTGTCTGATGTTGAGGACTGTTTTTAATGCGGAAATATCTGTTATATTACAAAGTGAGTGTGTGTTGAATTGTATGTAAGTGTAATAATCGCTGTTGTTATATCTATTGATATATGTTTCTGGTGTACGTGTGGTCGCATGTCAATTGTGTGTATGTGTATAATGTAATGAGTTTATGAGATAGTCAGTGACATAGTGTTGGTTTGCATGTAAACATTCTCGGTATGTTTAATTTGTGGGTTTCTTGCGTCTATGTGATCGCTCATGAGTGTTAGTTTTTAGTATAACATAAAGGGGTAATAGCCTTGAATTTCGTTTGTTTGGGTTAAAAATTGATTGATAACACTTCAGCCCCCCTTTTCCACTGTTTATGACTGTAAGCTAAATAAATGTGTTTGCATATCGGATTATAAATCTTTCGTTTCTGAATCTTCGACATGTGTTTTTTTGTTAGGAGGGGGAATTTCATTTCATTATAAACTTGTTAGACCGAAGAAGTACACGGTAGTACTGCAATATGAATTGATTTGGGCAGACCATTTTAAATGTTTATATAATGTATATTTATAAAGTTCTACTTTGTATTTTGCACTTTTAAAAACATATTGGTTTTATATTTCTGAATTTTTGAGATGAGGATTTATAATTTCCATAATTTTGGCTATTCGGACTACATTTCTCATCTTAAGTGTTATCATCGCAACGTTTCGGCCGCTATAACCCCCTGCCTTCTTCATGTGTATCTCTTCGAACTCGGGATTATTTCTGTCGAACTCGGGAATCTGGACGGAATTTTGAACGGGCTAGCATGCTCTTGTTGCGTCAGCCATGACTGGGAGAAGTCTTCAGTGATTCGCAATTCTTCGTATCGCCCAACCTTCAGATAACTATCACTTGGAACTGAATTTAACTTAGTACTATATCCACTGCGCCACGGGCCTTGCAGAGAGTTTTAGTATTAATTTTGGGAGCTTTAAACGTATTCTGTTTTTTGTTTTTTTGTGTTTTTCTATGTGTAGTCTAACTACTTATAACTATATATCAGTACTTTTATTACTACACATCACTGTGTGTGTATTGAATAAAGGGTTCTGTTTGAAAATCCGTCCAGATTCCCGAATTCGACAGAAATATTCCCGAGTTCGAAGAGATACACCTGGAGATGTGCGTCCACGCGTACGGTATAAATTTGTGTGATGCGGTTGTTAAAATTACACAGACCTCAACGGTTCAATAGAAACAGAATATCTGTCAAAAAATGAAAATAAACACCCGTAAAGCGATCATCTTTGTGAATTACTAGATCAACTTGATAAACGTGAAATCGACGCCTGACAGCTGAAATTGGTTCGAAATTGGGTGACTAAAGGTTTATAGAAATTTTCTGAAAAGCAACCGTAACATTAATGGAAAAAATAAAACAATTGAAGTAAAAATTAATGTAGCTTTCAAATTATGAAAAATAGAACAAAGTAAAAAAAAGGAGAGAAACTATTAATTTTATAAATCTTGTAGAAGAAATTTTGAACGATATATAATCATTAAAAGATTGTGGTACGAATTAAACAAATTAACACATACAATTAACTTTGCTGATAACATCGTGTTCAGTTTAGTAAATTGTCTGCAAATGTTTGTAAAATGTTCAGAGAATAAACAAATGTAATTACTCTTTATACCTCTGAGAACAGTATACGAAACATATGTGACATTATTGATATTATACGAAACAATGAACATATGTTCACGTGCACATCAATTATGATGATACTTCTCTGTTACTTGAAGTAAACACTTACGATTTCTCAAATGAAAAATAAATAGAAAAACTCGTTTTTATTAGCTACTAGCTCAGAAGCTATCCAAATAGAAGTTTTTAGTATAGATTCTGCTAGCAATAGTAAGTGTGCCTGTAGAATAGGTTTATTAAGGGTATTTGTGAGGGCAGTCGGGCAGGAATGTGCAGACCTAGACGTACCCCCTGCGACTAATCAAGTGAAAAAGAGGTTTACGTAAATCGGCACTACTTCTTGCAAGAAGAAATATAGACGGATACAATTAGGACACAAATGGCTAAAATTGATCTGACAGAACCAATAATGATGGACGAATATATTCTTTTGTAAAACGAAATGAACGAAATGTGTACTGCAACGACTTCGGTCATTTAAAACATTCCACATTCAATGGTTTTATTTGTATTTTAAACGAATAACCAACCATCTGGTGGGGCATTTGAAATTCAAGCAGAATAACAAGTACAAATAATTCATTGTATACTATTATGTTAACACAAGTTGTTGTTTCTATTCTGACGGAAAGTGGTTGGCTGTCCTCTTTATTCAAGCTGGACTCTGATACCTTCCTGGTTCCTGGTGCAATATTCACCCTGAACCGGCTGTGCCCAAAACAAACTATTCATTATATATGATTAACTGAACACGAGTTATTATGTTATTCTGGTGGAAAGAGAGGAATATAGGACCACACGTTTATCAAAGGTATTAACGCGCAAATGACAGCAATAGACCTAAGAAGATTTTAACTTAACACATGTGACTGCGTACTCTGATATTGTATAGTAAAAGGTCATTACCATTCTGATCCTCATTTAATCCGGAGACAATATACTACGAAGACTACCAGCATTTAATTAATAGACAAAAATGCCCATTGAGTGCGGATTATTGTTATGTTAACAAGATTTTGCCCGTTGAACTCACTGACTTTCTTTATATTGTTTTTCCTAATCGATCCAATCATCGTAATTTTTAGCTGATCCACTGAGATCAAGTGCCCTCATTCCGCGTTACACGCTTCATATTAGATTATTTGACTGAACGCATAACATCTGAACATGTAGACAAGACGATAAAGCTATTGTTTTCAATATATTCTAGTTGAATTCTACAGTGATAAGACAGATATTGGTTGAATAAAGTTAATAAAACACGAACTCCTCGCCAAATATAAGAAAGCAAAAGTTGTAAAATTGGAGTAGTCTTGCCAAGTTGGTTAATTATAGACTCGACCTTAGAATTGATTTGTTTATCTCACTAGTTATTGCTTATATAAATCTTAATGTTTCATTGACAACACGAAGACTGAAGAGATTATTATTTGCGTTGACACAGACACACACAACTGGGTGTCTGAGTGTTCAATTTTTCAAATGCTTCTATATGAAGCTGTGTTAAGCAATGTAATCTAAAATAATAAGGAAACACAGTAATTGAAATTTAGTAAGGGAAAATAATATTAAAAAATAATTACAGAATTGTGAATGGTTAAGTGAGACTAAAACTAAAGGCATGATCAGGAAAACAGAGAATTTAGAATAAATTTAGTGAAATTAAAATCTATGGGTCAAAAAAACTTTTGCTATGAATTCGAATCGTAAAGAGTTATTATATAGGAAACTGTAATTAAAACATTAAAGTTTGCCCACCCGGTGAAGTTACTGACCATGAGGAGGAGGACGCGTTTTTATAATGCCAAGACCCTTCCTGCAATGATTAAACAAATATAGATAATATAATTGGTTTCTAAAAGTCGACATAAATGTATAAAGACTGACCATAATTTCCAGTTATTGTTGAAGAAAAACTCCTATCTGAGAAAATAAGGATGTGGAATTAGACTCTCTTGATATGAGGAGTAACGATTTCCAATAATAGTAAATCCAAGTCGTGTGAAGTTTATAAGTTGCGCGCAATTTGGCAAGAGAAAGGCTTGCTTATAATAAACATATTAAGAATGGAGACCGCTTTATTTATAGAATTAGCGGTGTTTTCTTTTATATATCGTACGGTTGACTTGAGCCAACATACTGTTCGACGATTTGTAGCTTTTCGTGATCAAAGAACTCAACTCGGAACGGATGACTGTGAAGTCAGAATGAGTGACCACTGACGTATGGTATACAATTGTTGATAGATTTTCTTGGTTTCTTCTTAAAGAAAATTAACACATTTTAAGTTATTTAATTCTAAAACACTTTGCTTATTTAAAATAAGTTAATAAGTACATATTTTTCGTTAAGAAATTGAATACGCACATATATGTGTTACTAAATGTATTGCTATATAAGTGAAAGTAATATTTCGACTGAATTTCAACTCCGTTTAGAAAAAGAATCCATACTCCGAGTCGATATCCATTAGAACACTCATATTCTCCTTTGTTAATGCAACATGTAATGACAATAATTGGGGTTGTAGACTGCGTTACTTCATTAAATAATATCTATTGCCTATTTTCCGAAGGAAATTGATATTTGCACTTTCAGCTATAGATGGATGAACGTGACATATTTATTTTCTATGTGTGCATATATTCCACAAGAAACGGCTATGGGTACTTTCAGCTATGGATGGATGAACGTGACATATTTATTTTCTATGTGTGCATATATTCCACAAGAAACGGCTATGGGTACTTTCAGCTATAGATGGATGAACGTGACATATTTATTTTCTATGTGTGCATATATTCCACAAGAAACGGCTATGGGTACTTTCAGCTATGGATGGATGAACGTGACATATTTATTTTCTATGTGTGCATATATTCCACAAGAAACGGCTATGGGTACCTTCAGCTATGGATGGATGAACGTGACATATTTATTTTCTATGTGTGCATATATTCCACAACAAACGGCTATGCGTACTTTCAGCTATAGATGGATGAACGTGACATATTTATTTTCTATGAGTGCATATATTCCACAAGAAACGGCTATGGGTACTTCCAGCTATGGATGGATGAACGTGACATATTTATTTTCTATGTGTGCATATTTCCACAAGAAACGGCTATGGGTACTTTCAGCTATGGATGGATTAACGTGGCATATTTATTTTCTATGTGTGCATATATTCCACAAGAAACGGCTATGGGTACTTTCAGCTATAGATGGATGAACGTGACATATTTATTTTCTATGTGTGCATATATTCCACAAGAAACGGCTATGGGTACTTTCAGCTATGGATGGATGAACGTGACATATTTATTTTCTATGTGTGCATATTTCCACAAGAAACGGCTATGGGTACTTTCAGCTATGGATGGATGAACGTGACATATTTATTTTCTATGTGTGCATATATTCCACAAGAAACGGCTATGGGTACTTTCAGCTATAGATGGATGAACGTGACATATTTATTTTCTATGTGTGCATATATTCCACAAGAAACGGCTATGGGTACTTTCAGCTATGGATGGATGAACGTGACATATTTATTTTCTATGTGTGCATATTTCCACAAGAAACGGCTATGGGTACTTTCAGCTATGGATGGATGAACGTGACATATTTATTTTCTATGTGTGCATATATTCCACAAGAAACGGCTATGGGTACTTTCAGCTATAGATGGATGAACGTGACATATTTATTTTCTATGTGTGCATATATTCCACAAGAAACGGCTATGGGTACTTTCAGCTATGGATGGATTAACGTGGCATATTTATTTCCTATGTGTGCATGTATTCTAAAGCATAACTTCATAAACTAAATTAGTCTTACGAAATTGATTGGTATGAGTAAGATTACTAATTTTATATAACTAAATGAGATATAGGATAATTTGTATCAGTTTTTATATAAGTCAGGATAGCAGGTGCTGCTGTTATTTCGTGTAATGTTTATCTATAATGGAGTAAACATACCCACATATGCACACACTCACATTAGTGCACGTGATATATACATATACATCTCTCTCTATCTCTCTCTCTCTCTCTATATATATATATATATATATATATATATGTTAATATTATTATTATTTCATGTATCCACATATAATATTATGAGATATGATATGTAACGCATCGATTTTTAGTATTTACTTCAACAGTGCTCAATACGTGAGTAGAGCTAGGTAGTAAGTTATGAAAATATATTTATGCCAATTAAGCTACACAGAGGCGTCCGTGTTTCATCTTCGTAGAGAATCATCAGGCTTAAATGAATCTATATATTTGTATATGTAGATGTATATGTATATGAATATGTGTATACATAGATATATATGTATACACATATACATATATCTATATATATATATATATATATATATATGTGTGTATATGTATATGTGTATACATATATATATATATGTATATGTGTATACATATATATATATATATATATATATATATATATATATATATATATATATATATATAATCAACAGTATTCATTTCAACAGTCTTCAATACATGAGTAGGGATGAGTAGTTGTATCAAAATATACTTATGGCGTTTGAGCTGTAGAAAGCCTGACGAAATCTTCGAGGGAATGAAACAAAAGTTTATGCATAGTTCACCTGCAATAAATATATTTTATACTACTACAGATATCAATAAATGAGTAAAGATATATATATTTACTTATTTTTCCATTCTTAAGCCATAAATAAAAGAAAAAAGTAAACCATCGTCTCTGTTATTTATTGATGTTCTTCGCGAACATAGGCCTTGCGATATTATTGTAAAAAACTGGTACAAAATTAATACCACCATGCGATGTTTACTCGATTAAAATTGTGTTTGATTTCGTTATAGGTTTTGCTTCAATTCTTGGACAGAAATTTGTATAAATATATCATTTCGCATTAATTTCATATTCTCTGCTTTTAAAATCGATATATTAAAAGACGAAAAGTGATATCAGTTTCCCGCCAATAAATAAAAAGTTCTTGATCTCGTAGTTTTCGCCGCTGGGTAGTTTCAATAGCGTGTGTGATGAATCGTTCAGTACGGCCAATTTCACAAATAAGTTCCATCATCAATAACAACGTACACACAAATATATATGTATACATATACATATATATCAATCTATAGTTATATATTGTGACGTGGGAGTGTTATCCAAAGGAAGTGAGCTGCCATCTTAGTTAATAAGCAGTATGTCTTTTTCCGGTACCAAAATATTTGAACATTAGGCTGCTATATGAACAATTTCTATTCGAAATATATATGTGGCTATTGATTCATCTATCTGATTTACACACATCCATATTTAATAAAACTCGTTTTCCCTTTTCCACGATTCAAAAAATATAATAACGTTCACTATTAGCTTTACCGAATTCAACTTACGTTCGCTATTTACCCCTTGTTCCCATCTAGATCAACCATCATAAATATCAAGTAATCAACTTAAACTCTACTAACTCCACCAACCTCCGTGGATGTACATTTCATACTTCTGAACCTCCCACTTCCTATAAAATCTCTGATTCCAACCATCTTCTCCGTGCATTCATAAATACTGATTGTTTTCCTCCTCCCATTCTCCCTCCATATCCACTAAATTCACCTTACTTGTTTCACGTGTATTATTACTATGACTGCTCATATCTCAAAAATATAATAATCATCCAAAAATGATTTGGAGTGTATTAGTCTTTCGTATTTGACGTTATCTATTTACATTTATTAAATCTATACTTGATTATAGCATGATGAAATCCATATATTCAGTTGAAATGTTGGTGTAAAAACCTGCAAATACGAAACTGAATAAATATCTAGATATAGACGGACACATATCCACAATGAAAAATTGTATAATATACAGTTTTTCTTATTTTACAATTTTATTGAATCATGTATGGCTTTTTCAGTGTTTATCCACTGATTAACGCCCAATATCTTTTTAATCATTTTCTCAAATAATCTTGCCGGTCATCTCGAATTCTGGTATGCGGCTCAAGGTCGGAAGATGGGGAAAATAGTCCAGCGCGTAAGAATTGCACGAACAGTTCCATCGGCGTTCTTCAGTGAGGGCGCCGCCAGTAGTTAGCTATAAAGTACCTCTTTGTCAACGCGACGATACGATATCTGAGAGGGTGGACCTCCTAAAGCTGAACAGAAAAAGTGTAGTATCTGTTTTGATGCTACACTTAGTGTATTCTGTCCTCAGTCAATGAGTAACGGTCCTTCTAGACAGAAAACATTTTTATTTTTGTTCCAATCCAAAGTGTGCCTTTTTGGGTAGCTGGATTTTCCCCACATTAAAAATCAGTATTGTGTCTAACTTAGTTTTCGTGAGGAGGCAAGTAAATAGGAACAGTTTGACAGAAATAAAGCTCTCTCTTTAAATACATACATATATATATATATATGTGTCTCTCTTAATATATATTATTTAATGTATCTACATGTATACGTCTTTGATATATATATATATATATATATATATATATATATATATGTATATATATGTATATATATATATATATATATTTATATATATATATATATATATATATATATATATATATATATATATATATAGCAATGTATAAGAGACGTCTATATTGAAAAAAATCCCATTAATCTCAATGTTGTCCCAATTGACGTCGTTTTCCCCATCTCATTCGGAAAAGAATAACGACAAAATAGAGTTGTTCAAAAAGTAGGAAACATTCCATTTATGCCTTCTTATTGAACTTCGTTTAGAATGAATGGGCAAGGAATTGGCTGGAAATTTAATAACAAACGGATTGAAAATAGCTGTCGGCCAGAGTGATTTAGTCGAAGTTGAGGGTCTGTGGATACATACGTATTTAATATATATATATATATATATATTAAATATATATATATATATATATGTGTGTGTGTGTGTGTGTATATATATATTAGAAATCATACTAAAGTGCACTTATGTTAACATATTGCTGCAGTTGCCCGGTATCAGTGATAATAAGAATTATCTCCAACCGGGGACAATCTATATATATATCTATCTATATATATATATATATATATATATATATATATATATATATATATATATATATATATATACAATTCCATGATAAATGCCAGTATACTGAAATGCCCTTAATAGGATTAAAATGAAAATTCATATACACTAAATGTACAAAAGCAAGGAAATTCCCAAATTTGTATACTTTTATTGTCATTAATTGAGGGTATGACTACATATCAACCAAACCATTTCATTATTACATCACTACAGTATAAATCTCTATGCATGAGTGGATGAAGTGTGTAAGGTGCGCTGAAGAAAAATTCCTACCAGTAAAATACATAGACCTGTTGTGCTCGCATACCCTTAATGACAATAAAAGTGTAAAAATTTGGGAATTCCCTTGCTTTTGTACATTTAGTGTATATGAATTTTCATTTTAACCCTATTAAGGGCATATTATTTCAGTATACTGGCATTTATCATGGAATGTCAGTACTTTTGTAAAGGCTATGCCTCAATACTATGGTCATTTTAAGGTTTTTTGAATTTTCTGGAAAACTAACGTATATCGTAAACTGAAATTAAAATGCCATCAACTAGACTCTAGCACCTCTATCTCTGCTGAATCCATCAAATAGTTGATGAGATACAGGGTGGCACATACGTACGTACGTACACACGGTTACTACAAAATCATGCCTGACCTTTCTCGATCTCTGGTTTGCCTTGACTAATGATGCTGAAATTTTACATACTTGTAGAACCTATCAGAAAAAATGGTGTGCAAAGTTTTAACTAATTTAGTTTATTGGTTTTTGAGTTATGATTGATCAAAGAAATAAGATTTCTAGCATAAGCCGTTTTTTGAAGTCTATTAAGGGATAGAGCGCTCTCGCGCCTCCCTTGATTTAATTTATAATTCTGACGTTTCCTGTTATAGGGTCAGACGATAAAGCCGTAAGGAAAACTTTAGCAATATTATTTTTTTTCTACCCGCCTTTTTCATTGATTAAAATAATGTTTTCTCTGAAATATATATATATATATATATATATATATATATATATATATATATATATATATATATATATATATATATATAATAAGAAAGGTTTAAGTTTAAATATACCCAGGATATTAAATAATATATAATTTATTTATTATTTAGTAAAATCGTTTGAATCACCAATAGATAAAATTAAGCTCAATGGTGAACATAACTTTCTAATTATAATTCAATAGATTACAAGAATTATGACATGATTAACATTTTAAATATTATAATAAAGCTCCGAAGTTCAACACTGAACAATAAATGATAAAATGATTCTTGAAACGTGTGTACATATAGATAAGCATTGTAAAGTGTTATTTTTTGGAGCTTGATTATAATATTTAAAATTTAATATTACTTATGTTATAAATTTATTAATCTACCGAATTATTATATAAAAACTCTGCTTAACATAACATGTAAGCCATTGAGCTTAATTAATGTTATCTGTAGTATATAATATATCATGGGGATTTATAAGATTTAAGACATTAATAAATAAATGTTATATTATATCATCGCCTCGAAAAAACTCAATTATTTTCGTTCTTAAAACTAAACTTCTTACATATATATATATATATATATATATATATATATATATATATATAGTAAGATATGAAAATATATTTATGGCAATTAAGCTAGATAGAGGCTCCCGCGTTTAATCCCTGGGGGGAATCTTCAGGCTTAAAATGCATGGAGTTATTTTTGCCGGGTGTTTTTTATATAAACAGCTAGCTTGTTAACCAATCAGATTATTTGTTGTTCTCATAGCCAATCGTTGAGCTTCCCACGAACAAAGGTCTGGTAAGTGTTACTTCCTATATCCTGTTCTATTGTTCTGTTTTCTATAGATTGGCCCATATCTTTTTTCTTTGTTGTGTCAATATAATGGGTGAATTCATTTTTACACGTAGTTCCTTGTATTTCTACTTTAAGTTTTAATTTAAAAATTGTTAGGTTTTTGTTTAGTGTAGTTTTTTTACTTATTTGTTTATTTATTTATTTATTTGTAGCCGTGGGTAAATTTATTTTTGTGTAGGCAGCTGTTTGCTATCTCACTTCTTTTAGCTTGAAGATTCCCCCGGGGATGAAACGCGGGAGCCTCTGTGTAGCTTAATTACCATAAATATATTTTCATAGCCTACTACCTAGCTCTACTCACGTATCAAGCACTGTTGAAGTAAATAGTTAAAATTGATACATAAAAAATTATATCTCCTCATAACATTTTTTGTGGGTACATGAAATAGTAATATATATATATATATATATATATATATATATATATATATATATATATATATTATGTATACAAATATGTACAACATTTTTTTTAGCAATATGGACATCTAAGTTAAAGATCAGACTTTCCCACCTGATGAGATCTTAGTTTTTAATAACTACTGATCGATAAAATCGACATGCCAGTGTAGGTCCTTTATGCTTGCACACACTTAGTCTACCGATCCATCCACTGCCAAAAACACATCTAGAAGTCTTCTTTGGGAATGGTGTTCATCTCCGCCGTCGCATCCCTCATTATCTTTTATCTAGTCTCAAAACGGAAACCTTTCATTGACGCCTTCAATTGTCGAAACAACCAGAAGTCGCAAGGTGCTACGTCTGGAGAGTAAAAAGGTTGGCGAACGACTGGAATTCCATGTTTGGCCAAGAAATGTTAGATCAATCGGGATGATTGTGCGTGGGCTTTGTCGTGATGCAGTCTGCTGCGCCGAACTGCGTCATTATGAGGCCGGAAAACATCTTGATAGTACTCCTTTGTAACTGTTTGTCCTTCCGGTGTGTATTCGTGATGCACAATTCCACGGATACTAAACAAGACAGTCAGCATCACCTTGATTTTGCTTCGCACTTGTCGCGCTTCTTTTTTTTTTGCCTTAGAGACTCAGGATTCTTCCATTGCGACGACTATCGTTTTGATTCTTGGTCGTACCTGAACACCATGACTAATCCCCAGTTATCACTGTGTTCAGAAATCCAGGATCAGTGTTGCCGTTTTCCAGAAGGCTCTGTGCAACTTAAAAACGGTGGTCCTTTTCTTCCTGTGACAACAACTTAGGAAAAAATTTCGTAGCCACTCTGTGCATGTTCAAATCATCACGCAAAATTACATGTGCGGAATCTTTACTCACTTCGACCTCTCGGGCGATCTCCCGCACGGTTGAACGACGATCTTCCATCACCAAATTTTGCACCCTCTCAACAACAGCTGCACTCCGATCGGTTTTCGGCCTACCAGAACGCTGGTTACTCTCCGCTGATGTGCAGCCATTTTTAATCGGTTGAACTACTCCTTAATTTGTGTTACACCTATCGCATCTTCTCGAAACACCTGCTGAATCTGACGAATTGTTTTGCTTTGAGAATCACCAAGATTTTGACAAAATTTGATGCATTACCTTTGTTCAACACGTTCATTCATCTTGAGAGAATCGGTAATCCGACGAATACGTTGTGTAGCACCTAACTCAGTAACTGACAGGCAGCAACTAACGTGCAGGAAGATGGTTATAAAATTTACACATGCGCATGAAGTGTCTTCATTCACTATGTTGAGTGACGCGTCCTATCGTCTCTAATTCGCACAGAAAAAATAAAGGTCTGTTACTTTTTAGACAGGTCTGGTATATATATATATATATAAAATAATATTCGACTTTTTCACATAAATGGCTCGATAATATACCATATAGAGCTTTATAAGAAAAAGCTACTCAATTTGACTTATCTTAATACTTAACTACGGAAGTACGTTAATAAAATCTGGACCGTTCATGATCATTTTAGTACAAATTGAAATCAATGCAAAAGTTCAGTATTATGGTAATAGACTTCTGATTATTGGATGATACATGTTACAAAGTTTTAAGATCAACCACATTTATAATTTATTATTTTTATACATGTATATACTTGTACATATGTATGTATGTAATAATGGAAACGAGGTGGTGTTTCGCACCAACTCAAATAGATTGCAAAAAGATAGAAATGTTTTAAATATATATATTCCACAGTTCTAGAGGGATACATGAACAAAAAGATACATAGATATAGAATAATATATGTAATATCGGTATTATGTATAAACATACAGATGGAGATGAAGAGTTTATCAGATAGATAAAATGACAATTCTAACCCGTCACTCAAAGTAATCTGTAATTTGTTCAAAGATCGTATTGCAAATTACTCGTGACAGTAATACCACTGCAGATGAAACATGATATTCAGCAACTGATATTTAGTTTCATATATTTCTCTGTGTTCATATATATATATATATATTATATATATATATATATATATATATATATATATATATATATATATATATATATATATATATATATATATGCATATATATATATACCAATGCAGTATCCCATTTTCATTTTCATTTAGATGTGTTTACTTACCCACTAGGGTTTTTATATCTGAATTGTCAGACATTTTTGGTAGAACGTTTCAATTTTCATACCATAATCTGTAATGACTTTATGAAAACCCATACATGACAAAATAACCTATCATTCGCATATAGTAATAGTGTTTCGCAAATCAGAGACGACTATAAAATCAGCCGGAATCGGTTATATTCTCAGTTTTGCAAAACGCATACAAATTAGGTATTTCTCAGCGACAGCGATCTTAAATGGAAACAGCAGAAGTCCTAATTGTATTCAGGCATTTTACACAGCACGTCGTCTGACAATTTAACAAGTATATTGCACACGTACACATATGCATATTATAAAATACATTGGTAACTAGTGACGAACGCAATATGGCTTCATAAACAGAATTATTTATATATTGGCTATTTCTGCACGTTTACGAAGTTTTTGTTAATATCCTTGCTTGCACTAAAATGTTTTGGCAATAAAGATTTAGAAATGCAATCAACAGGATAACATGTTCTGCGCAAGAATTGATTAATAAAATTAAAATAACATTAGGTACAACATTTCAATAATATATTGAATGAATACATATATGTGAAAGAATATATCTTAGAGCCTATCTGATGGAGTTTCTCCGGGAATATTATATGCACTAGCTGTCCCGACCCGGTGGTGCTCGGGAATAGTGATACTTTCGTATTATTTTTTAAGTCTGTTGATTTTATTTTGCATCAAATATTTGTTGTTTTTTTTTAATTTATTGGATATCTTCGCAGTTTAACACTCGAAAGTGATCTTTTTAACTCTTAAATTAATTTATAACATCTTTATTTTAAAACATCTCTCTGTATTTCTTCCTCTCTCTTTCTCTTTTCT
>OY744517.1:170169540-170322040 GCA_963556195.1 Sepiola atlantica | reverse complement strand
CGCAATCTTTAGTGTAGGTAGTTTAATTCACGTCGGTCAGAGGGCTCGAATTTCCAAGTCGCCGTTGACTCGTAGTTGGCTATTTTTCTCCGCTGCCACCGTCAACTAGATGGAAATTAAAGGAGATTTAACTCTATTAAAGCAACACCTAGAAGGAAGCGCCGTAGAACAGGTCGTCTTTCTTACTTCATATCCGCCCCACCGTAATAATTCTGAATATGAACAGAACAGACCAAGATTGTTATGAGCAAAGTTGTTATTCTTATTTTTATCTTGCTTTTACTACTTGTATCTGTCTTTTATTGGAAAATTAGAATTTTTACGTTTTTAAATTCTGTTTCTATTCTGTGTTTCTTTCATTGCGTTTTTAATATATATATATATATATATATATATATATATATATATATATATATATATAGCATAATATAAAATGAAATAATAAAATGAAATAATAAAATAAGGTGCGAATCAAATTTTATTATAATTCAAAATTCAGGCACAGTAACTCAAAGTCCTTAACTCATGTGTTTTCAAAGATCCGGATGTTTTACTAATTAAAAGATATCAGTTGCCTCTTATATATTTTGTTGGATTTACTTGATATATATATATATATATATATATATATATATATATATATATATATAGAGAGAGAGAGAGAGAGAGAGAGAGAGAGAGAGAGAGAGAGAGATTTGATTTAAATTTTTCTTTACCTGCGGGGGCTCGAGAATATCCGACTAATACACGAGCGCGGGCTATCCCATCTGTGTGTATTGAACCCGTGGACATTCATCAATTAGAAGGAAATCTTTGAAAATAAAACTTGTCTACTAACTACTTACGTTGTGGCAGCAAACCGTTGAAGAGGGAGTCCGCTTTTTTCCTAATCAACAACCTTCCTAGAGCTGGAATCTTGAAAAAATATCCGGTTTGCAAAATAATAATAACTTAAGGAATAGAGAGGTTCTGCCTATCGTCCGGCTTTTGCACTCCTTCTCTGTCTATTAGTCATGCGCAGAGGTACCATCGCTGAGACGCCTTAAAGGCACCCAGTGCTTGGCCCTAATGCCTGACTAGGATAATGAACGCCGTTTCTCTTTTTCTCTATCTGGGTAACTTGGGGAAAGTTTTTTGTCACAAAGTCTTACATAACCAATCTGAGTCACTCTTTTTCTGACAGGTTGAAGGTAAATGTTAGACAGCTTGTCTGGCTGCTGATTTCGACTGAATGGGCAGGAACACAAACTCTTAGGTAAATGCTTTATCATCAGTTATATAATACTGTGGGTAGCTGTACGTGCCATGTCGCGCATGGAACGGGAGCCTACAGTTATCTCTGGTGTGCTTCCCGAGGCCACAACCCCCATAGACTAGGTCGCGACTAATGGATTGGTTGTGCGAGATTATTGGCAGCTAACAAGCACATACCTTGTCAACCACACTTTTTATTAAAAAAAAACATGTAATTCAAACTAATAAAATTAAACCTAAACCAGACACCCTTCGGCATCGCCTTAGAGGCTCGCATTTACTAATATCCGGAGACTTATAACCAGCATCAACGACGTAGAAACCTTTCTCCTGACAAACTCTCCGGATATCCGAGCACTAAGTGAAACGAGCATTCAACCTTAAACCTCTTCTCACCACTTTGACACGACTGACTACCTCCCATTCTACCGTAAAGACTCTTACAAACATATGCACGGGCTAGGAGTTTATGTTTGGAACATCCTCGGTGTAACTTGAGAACATAAGTTAGAATAAGTTGGCTAAGCCTACATGTGCTTTAGATGGTCTTTAGATCACAGCGTTAGTTACTTATATTTATTATACCGTTCACCTTCGATATAGGACTGTACCCTGCTAAACTATGTCACTGATAGCATAGATAGAACAGTCACACTCGACTCGAATGTCCAGATACATGTATTTAGAGATTTTAATACACACCACAGTGACTGGTTGGGTTATCCAGCTTTACTGACGCAGCCGGTAACGTTACGTATAATTTCTTATTAGCTCACTCCCTCTCACTAACTGCTGTCTTCCCGACGCGCATCCCCGATCCTGTAAACCAGCAAGCCTCACTTCTAGACCTGTTCTTGACTTCACTCCCGAGGCTTGTGTGACGAAAGCTCATAACTCGCTCATGAATGCTGATCACATTTTGGTAATTATTTATATCACCTTAAAAACTCGTCCAAAAGCTGATTAGCCGTAGCTAAAATCAACGAGATACTACAGGCAGACTGATTTCAATTTCGTCAAAGATCACATCAGCGATGCCCCATGGAATAAAATCTTCTCACCCCCTGCTGATCAGTGTGCAAATGAGTTAACCGAATGGGTCAAAGCAGGCATTGAAGCCTATGTCCCAATGCGAAAATTATTCAGCAAACCCCACTCTCCTTAATGGTTCACCTCGAAATGTGCAGCTGATATTGCTGAGAGGCAGCAAGCATTCCGATTATTCGGCCGACATAAGTCAACTGCGAATAGACATAAATTTATAGAGTCAAGAAATAATTGTAATGCAGTGATAGGTGAAGCAAAAGTAAGGTATACAGAGAAAACCAAAAAACGAAATCAGTCGCAGAAACTGTGGAATCGCGATTAATGGAAAATCTACAACATCGTGGTGAACAATCGACAATCGACAACGGTTTCTCCGCTATCAAACCACAATGATACCGTTTGCACGGCAACTGACAAGGCTGAACTCCTTGCCCAGCGTTTTGCCTCAAACTCCACTTCAGACTCAGCAAACCACCCAGCCCTAAATTCCCATTGCGGTCTGAAGCCACACTTGAAACCCGGTCATCATCTCATCCCATGGCAAGGACATCATAAAAAAAACTTTGACACCCACAAAGCTTTATGTTATGCCTGGAATAGTAATAAAAAATGCTCTTCAGAACTGCCCCCTTGTCTTCTTGAAACTCTACAACAAATGCCTAGATGAATCTTGCTTCCCTGATAGCTGGACAATTGTGTCTGCGATACTAGTCTTCGAGAATATTGGGGATAAAACTAAACCTCAGAACTATCGCCCAATCTTTGCTAAAATCTTTAGAACATTAATCAATATTACGATAGTCCGACACTTAGTTAATGCTAAACATTTTCTGACCGGCAGTATGGATTTAGACAAGCACGATCTACTGCAGATATCGTAACAGTCATCTCTGAACGCATATATTATACACTAGACAAGGCAGGTGAAGCTAAAGCAGTAGCGATTGATATATCGAAGGCCTTAGAAAAGGTATAGCATAAAGGGGTTCTTTTAAAATTACGCTCATATGGTATTACTCGGCAAATATTTAATATAATTAGATCCTTCCTAACCAAATGAAACAGCCAGATTGTCCTCGGTGGCCGTTCATCTAAGCAACATGACAAATGCTGGTGTACACCTGAGGATCCATCATTGGGCCTTTATTGTTCCTGCTTTTCATAAACGACCTCACTGATAGCATCAAGCCGAGATAGGTATATTTGCTGACGACACCATGCTTTAATCCCGTCATGTGGGCAAAACGGATGCGAACGTATCTAAGGCAATAGCTAAATCGTTAGAAAATGACTTCCAGGCTGTAGTGAATTAGGGTTATAAATGGTTGGTAACTTTTAATGCCGCAAAGACAAAGATCCTTTCCTTATACACTACAAGAAATCTCTTCAACCACCGATTGTCATAGCAAATAACACTCTACCTTAGAGTTCAACATCTAAACTCTTCGGCTTACATTCAGAGGTAACATGAATTGGAACAAATATATTGAAGACATTGCCAGGTCTGAAGCAAACTCCTTACACCTGACATTGTCCTGTATCTCTACAAAGTCATCATCCGCCCATGCATGGAGTGTTATTGCCACATCTGGTTGGTGCGTCATCCACTACTCTCTCCAAGTCGCCAACTTAATAGGTCCCTCACTATCCACCAAGCTTCAGCCCCTGTCCCATCGCCGCAATGTTGCATCCTTGTGCTTGTTTTACAAATGCTTCAATGGATTGTGATCCGATTAACTTGCTGCTGTGGTGCCCCGTGGACGTAAATACACAAGACCAACTCGACAATCAGCTTAATCCCATCCCTTCACTGTGGAGGTCTCCAGATGCCGAAGAGCCTTCTACTTCTTTCTTCGTGCTGCCGGCCTCTAGAACTCCCTCCCTGTTTCCTGTTTCCCCGACTGTATTGACATGCAGAAATGTAAAACTAATGTAAACAGGCATCTCGCTGCACAGCTCTCAACTTAGGATGGCATCCAAAACCTACACCCTAATTCTCAGTAGTCCGTTACGTCTACAGTGGCGACCTGCCTTGTTTGGGGTGAATCATGTTTAAAAAAAACTTTTTAAGAGTTAATTCCACTTGTTCTGTACTTTTCCAGGTTTATATTTAAGAATATTAATACACAGGCGCCCGCATTTTCAGTCTAGTGTATATATATATATATATATATATATATATATATATATATATATATATATATATATATATATATATATATATGTGTGTGTGTGTGTGTGTCTATGTGGTTGTGTGTGTATAAATATAAAGAGAGAAGGAAAATGAAATTATATATATATATAGATATATATATATATATATATATATATATATATAGAGAGAGAGAGAGAGAGAGAGAGAGAGAGAGAGAGGGGGGTAAGGGGGGAGAGGAGGTAGTGACGAAGATTGAAGGAGAAAGAGAGAGATTTTAATAGTGAATCTGCCAGTCATTATGTAGGATAAGCAATCTGTTTTTCCCAATAGAATAATATAATAAGCTGAAATTCAAGGAAAGCTCGAAGCATTTAACTGTGTGCCATTATTTGTATAGACGTTATTACACGGAGATATCTTAGTCCTCCCTAAAGATTTCCGTAATGAATAAAATGGGGATCTGTTAAATAGAAATTGCGCTGGTTTTGAAAACCGTGAGGTGCAATAATAATGAAGAATATTTAAAAGTAGAAAGAAATATTTTACATTGCACTGCAAAATCTAACAAAATGATTCTGATTGGTCGAATGTATAGATGAATTAACAGTGGACCTATTCTTAAATAACTTCGCCGAACTTTAAGTTAGACTAAAATAGCCACCCTCTATTGTACTCACTTTCACAGTCCTAAACACAATATTACTGTTTAATTTATATTTTTACTTTTTATAATTTTGATGTTATAAATAAGATTTTAAAAAACTTGTTCGTTAAAAGTGACGGACAAATATGTTACCTTTTTCGAAAATATCAATGAACAACTTACATCATCAGTTTCTTCTCGAATAATTCTAGGTATCGCTTGAATGAATTATCTACCGCAGTTCCTTCTTTGATTTTGAGATCACACATTATCAAGAAAGGTAACTCTCTTATAAGTTATGTTCCATAACGTCTGTCCAGCAAACATACAATGTTCGGCGAATGTTGATATTAAATAGATAATCCTTTCACAGTTAGTAATGCTATCAAATGGGTTGCATATAGTTGTCTTTACCCATGTTCTATCAACAAAAGAATCTTTAGCGAATTTACTTCGTTTTGTTTTGACAGGTTGGAAAGAAAGTAATTTCGTTTTCGTCCAACACATTCATTTTATCTGAAACATTCACATTAGGGCATTTTGAATCTTTACAATTATTTCCCTCATTTTCTATGATTTCTGTCCAACGATCAACTAGCTTCTTAATGCCTTCTTCAATAAATTTCTCTGATTTTTTAGAAAAAAACAAATTTCGGTCATTTTTTAGTTAGTCGTCATTTTCATAAATGTTATTGTTTAAGTGATGCTGCAACGACCGAAAAATATGGCAGTCGGATGGAGCAATGTCAGGTGAATAAAGCGGATGAGGCAACACTTCCCAATTGAAATTCATAACTTCTTCCTGAGTGAGTGTTGCTGTGTTAGGTTTCGCATTATCATGCTGAAGCACTACACCCTTCCTATTGAGTAATGCTGTCGTTTTTTTGATAGAGCAATTCTTAGATCATCCAGCTGCGAACAATATTTTACTGCTGTGATTGTTAGATTAGGCTCTGGTAACTCATAATGAATCAGTCCTCTCATGTCCCACCATAGAGCATAACCTTCTCTGGGTGATGTGCTTGTTTTGGAACAGGCTGTGGACTTTGGTTTCGATCTAACCATTGTCTTTTGCATTGGGCATTCTTGTAAAGAACCCATTTTCATCTCCAGTCACAATTCTTTGCAAAACTGATTCTCAATGATTCCTGGAAAGCAAAAATGTGCAAACAGTCAATCTTTGATTTCGTTGAGCGTCGGTCAAATCGTGGTGAACTCAGAGTCCAAGTTTTGAAACTTTTCCTAACTTATGAAAGCATGAAATAATTGTGGTATGGGTTGTATAGAATTGTTGCGATAATTCTCTGCTGGTTAGCTTTGGATTGGCCTCCACAACCTCTTTAATGGCGTCTTTATCAATTGATTTTGGCCTTGCCGAACGTCGCTGATTTTATAGGTTAAAGTCTCACGAAGAGAATTTTGCAAACCACCGTTGACATTTTTGATCATTCAGAACATTTATTCCATAGACAGTTTCAATATTCCTTGTAGCTTCTGCAGATGAGTTTCCTTTTCTGAATTCATAGAACATGCAATGTCTGAGATGCTTCTCACTAATATCCATTTTTTGACGCCTGAGACCGTTAAACTTAATATTTTCTAACTAATTACTATATCTGAAAGGCAAAGCAAGATATTAAGAGACCAATTCACAAAAGAATCTTGAACTGTGTACAACTTAGGAGGCTGCAAAGTGATGAAGTAAAAAATACGACATTATTTTCTTTCCAACCTTACATACTTACTTTTGTCAGAATATCTCTCTCTCTCTCTCTCTCTCTCTCTCTCTATATATATATATATATATATATATATATATATATATATATATATTAATATATATATATATATATATATATTTATGTATATATATATATTTATATATATATATATATATATTTATACATATATATATACATATGTGTACGTGCGTATGTATATATTAGTATGAAGATATATATTTATGAATAGTAATCTAGACAAAAACGTCTATGTTTCATGCTCGAGCAAAATCATAAAACCTAATATATATATATATATATATATATATATATATATATATATATATATATATATATTGTTGGTGATTTTATTATTCCATTATTGCAACAAAATAAAAGTTGTTTCATTAGCGTTCATAATGAACGCCAACTCTTCAAGCGTCAACGGAATCCTAATGCCTAAAATTTTAAATTCAACCCCAACCGGAAATTGAAGATGCATAAGAGGGAGTGAGGCGGGAAGGGGGAGGGTGGGGGAGACCCCAACAGGTGATATTTCAGAAAGTTGAGTGGGGTGATATCTTGTGTCTGGGCCATCGTGACCTCAATTCCAACCGGGGCATAGGGCAGGGTGGGTTTAATTTAATAATGAGAATAAAATTATAAAGTTATAACTGTCATTTCTGTTGTAATAGGTTATTGTCGTGTAGATAACAATATTTGATAATTTTAATTTAGGGTATTAATTGCTACTTTTGCATTCTATTTCAATATAATTATTTATGGCTTTTATAATTAGCTCAGTAACGGTAGTGAATTTTGTTGTGATAATATTTGTTAATTGTAATTATATTATACTAAAATTAATACTAGTGAAATTACTATATAAAAGACGTTTAATGGTGTTACTATCTTTAGTATTAATAAAAACAATTATAATAACAATAATAATAATAATAAAACCAATAGTACCTACGATAGTCGCAATAATAATAGTCAATAATAATAATAATAATTATTATTATAATAATAGTAATAATAATAATTATTATTATAATCCTGTTACTTGTGAAGTCATTGGCCGAAATAAGTCTACAAGTGATGGTAAGCTTTTATAGTTCTACTACCAATAATCAAGACTAAGCACCAGTCAATAATTAAGTGTTCACGATAGTAATCGAAGGATTAAGTAATTGAGATTAGATTAATCTAAGTGATATCAGAGTTAATAGCTATCGCAGTTATGGGTTTAGGTGGGAGATGATTTTGGTAGAATTGGTAGTATGACTGAGAGGCTTTTGAGGCTAAGAATTATAGGTAATACTTAGAGATTTGATGTCATTGATGGTTTAGTAGGGTGGTTATATATCTATAGATTCATCGAGACTTGTTGGGGGTGGGGTTGGGTGGTAAATTTAGGTTGTAATGTGTTTTGAAGTAGTGTATTATGGGGGTAATGCAATTATTCATTTTTAATTTTTTTGATTTTTAAATGTGTGGGGGGTGGGGAGTTAAGGTTGGGTATGTGGGTTGCTAAGGAGGTAGAGTCTATTATGTTTACAGTTGATAGACGTCTCTTGTTTTCTATTTAGGTGTTTATTTCTGTCTTTAAAACGGATAATTTCCAGTTTTTCATTTAAACATGGTGAGTTCATTGATTTGCAGGTGCTAGATTTTTTAAAGATGTTCCACTTTATTATGGGAGTTTCTTTTTTTGTTTTTATTTTGTGGTAGTGTAGTGATAATCCAGTTTGGCCAGGATTGTCATGGTTGTTGAAGGGGTGTTTATGGTTGTAGAATATTTCCTTGAAGTTGTTACCTGCCAGACCAATATAATAGTTAGTCTGTGATGGGTTTTCGGTTGAGGAGATAGATGCCTCATAGACCACTTGGGTTGATAGGCACTTTTGGTTTAGGGGGAAGTTTGATTTGTTAGTACAGTTGCATGTTCTTCTAGAAGAACATGTAACTGTACTATCAACCCAAGTGGTCTATGAGGCATCTATCTCGCAATAATGGAATAATAAAATCACCAACAAAAAAATATTTTTTTTTTTGCTCTGAATTTTCATTGAGCACTCTCATAAACCCGGTTTCAACTTCCTTCGGATTTATACCCCACTGGATATTTGTAATAAGTTAATTATATATATATATATATATATATATATATATATATATATATATATATATATATATAGTGGGTCTCATCTGGATTAAGCTATTTAAATACGTATTTACTACAACTGATATTTACTACGCTTGATATTTCCCTTTTCATTCATAATTTAGCATATTTGTATCCATTATCTGTTTACATTGCTGTTATGAGATAACTTTGGATAACTTTAGATTTAAATGCAAAAACGTAAAATACCAAGAACTTTTTATCCATCCGAGCAAAAGTGTATAATATTTCATATTTTTAAATCTTATTTAGAAGAATTATTTTATTATGTAATGAACAAATACGAAACAAGTCAGTCATTGTTTATGTTTCTGGAAATCAAAAGTCCATATCTTAAAGGATCTTATGATGAATACAAGTCACTCGAAGAATCCACCCTGGGCTTCCAACATGGCCTTCAGGCGGACGTAAACTTGGAGCACGCAACATTCACGGTGCTATTTGAGGGATGCCTAGACACCAGTTTCATCCTGCTGTGTTAGACGGTACGGTCCGTGTCGTTCTCATTTAGACAGCTACACGTAATAGTCCATTGGGTGCAATCAGACGAGTTGGGATCAAATGTCGAGAATGATTTGGTCATGGAAGTCGTCAACCAATATAAAAACTCCTTTCTGATCATCAATACGGATTCAGACAAGCACGATCAACTGCAGATATCATAACGGTCATATCTGAACTCATATACCATACACTGGACAGGGCAGGTGAAGCAAGGGCGGTAGCGCTCGATATACCCAAGGCCTTTGACAAAGTCTGGCATGAAGGGCTTCTCCTAAAACTGCACTCATATGGTATTACTGGACAAATATTTAATATAATTAGATCCTTCCTAACCAAATGAAACAGCCAGATTGTCCTTGATGGCCGTTCTTCTAAGCAACATGGGGATCCTTCCTTGGACATCTACTGTTCCTGATTTTCATAAATGACCTCCCTGATGTCATTGCGACTGAGATCGGAATATTTGCTGACGACACTACGCTCTACTCTCGTCATGTGAGCAAAACCGACGCGCACATATCTGAGCCAATGGCTGAATTCTTAGAAAATGACCCCCAGTCTGTAGTGGAATGGGGTCTAAAATGGATGGTAACTTTTAATGCCGCAAAGACAAAGCTACTTTCCTTCAATAACTACAAGAAACCTCTTCAACCATCGATTGTCATGGCAAATAGCACCCTGCCTGAGAGTGCATCATTTAAACTCCTCGGCTTAAATTTCACAGATAACATGAATTGGAATAAATACCTTGAAAACATTTCCAGGGCTGCTGCAAAGAAGGTGGGGGTCCCTCTACTGTGCCAGTAAACTTCTCACACCTGACATTATCATATATCTCTACAAGGTCACCATCCGCCTATGCATGGAGTATTGTTGCCACATCTGGGCTGGTGCATCATCCACTAGTCTCTCTTTCTTAAACAAGGTCCAAAAAAGAGTCGCCAACTTGATAGGTCCTTCACTATCCACCAAGCTTCAGCCCCTGTCCAATTGCCTGTTTAACAAGTACTTCAATGGATTTGCCTTGATGAGCTTGCTGTTCCGGTACGCCCACGACGTAAATTCACTAGATCAACCCGAAAATCTGCCAAATGCCATCCATTCACTGTGCATGTCCCCAGATGCCGAAGAGCTTTCTACTCCAAAAGTTTATTTCCTTGTGCTGTTGGACTCTGGAACTCCCTCTCTGCTCCCTGCTTTCCTGACGGTACTGACATACAGAAATTTAAAACTAATGTAAACAGACATCTCGATACGCAGCTCCTATTTTAGGTTGAACCCCCAAACCTTCACCTTTTTTCTCTCTTGTTTGGGGTGAACTATGTTAACAAAAATGTTTTAAAAAGGCAATGCAGCCGGCGATGTACTGGTTCTGCTCAGGATCAATTAAACAACACGTATGATAAAAGGTAGTGAAGGTTCGCGAGTCATGAAATCTAGCTTCCCTAAAACAAGTAAAGTTATGAGTGTTTTTCTAGCGAAGGCCACATAGCTGTCCTATATCTTCGAGAATTTACTCAGACTACATCTGTCTACTGTTTTCAAGCGACGGATTTAGCTACGTCCCAGACCTTTGGGAAAACACAGAAGTTCCTGTCTAAGAACTTCCATGTCTTCACCACTCTCAAGATTTGGCGCCCAACTACCCTGATTGGAAACCATAGACTATTATGTGTGGGGCGTAGTTGAGAAAGACACGAACCATACCGTCTGCAAACACAAAAGACTAGGTAATCAAAGAGGTGTTCAGGTGTATATATATATATATATATATATATATATATATATATAGAGAGAGAGAGAGAGAGAGAGAGAGAGAGTGAGAGAGAGAGAGAAGAGTATTAGAAGGCTATCACAATGCAAGAAATGGAAATATGTCGGCGTTGAGAAGTAAGACAAAAACAAGTTATTTTAATTTATATACTTTTTCAAAAACTTTTTTTTTAATAATTTTTTTCCTATATAGCAAATCTTACTTGATTAGGCAAGACTTCAACACTGATGTAATCCGTGTTCCATAATATATTTCGAGGAAGACCTCTTTGTCAAATGGTAAGTGTTCCAAATCTCAAAAGACGTTGGTTGGCAATATTGCTTATAACGCAGCAAAAATTAATATCTGCTGCAAATCTAATGAAACTAAAACTATAACTGATTTTTTTAAATTATTTTAATTACTTATTTAATTTATTTTTAATTTTTTCTGAATATTTTATATTTGAACCCACTGATGAAGTGCCATATATTTGTATATAAAAAAAGGAAGAGCAAAAAAGAGAGAAAAGAGAGAAGAAAACATTTTTTTTTATTCGGAGGGGGAGGTAGGGATAACAACCAAGAGCGATGTTCAATTATTTATTTTTATTTACTTATATTTATTCAATATTTTTCGTATATGTACTAATGTTATCTTATTTTATTCTAACAATATTTACTTCTTTGCTTTACTGAAATAATTTTTTTTAAAATTAATTTTTAAAAACTTTTTACAAATTTATTTTTATGATTAACGGCTAAATATGTTTTGATTCATACCCTGGCCAGATTGTGGGTAGCACGCTGTAAATTTAATGAACGGAATAAATTCTTCAATTCTTGTTTAATTTATTTACATGATTATCATTATTTACTTAATCTGAAACTATTGAATGCTGTTATCATTTTAGTAAAATGTTATTACAATTAAGAGTTTAATTTAAATTTAATTATTTTCTTTCGAGATACGGGAACAACTCTTGCAAAATAGTAATGAATTATCTCCCTTATACATACAAATATAAAACTAAATTTAAAATCTCCAATAGATAATTTCTTTTAAAGGATTTTCAACACTTATTTGAAACTTTTAAATCTTTTACCTTACTTTTGGATATATATCATTCAATTTTAGAAGGGTAAACGTGAATCTATATAGTAGAATTTGTTATTCTATTCTATTTTTCTATCATTACATTTTTTATATAATTTATATATTTATTAATATATTTGTTTGTTCATTTATTTTATTATTTTTTTGATAAATATATATATATATATTTGTTTCTTCATTTATTTTAATATTATTTTTTAATATATATATATATATATATATGTATATATATATATATATATATATATATATATATATATATATATATATATATATATATATATATATATATATATGAATGTATGTATATATGAACGAAAAACACAAAAACAAAAAACAAATTAAACCCAGGAATAAAAAGTGAAACGAAAGATTTTTTACCGATTTCGGTCGAGTCAATGACTGTCTTCAGAAAAATTGTTTTCTAAAGACGACGTTGATCCGAACTAAGACGATAAAAAATCTTTCGTTTGCTGTTTTCGTCTTGTGTGTAATTCATGTTTCCATTTGTATTTTTCATACATCCTGTGTCCACAGCATTTCATTTTATGATATATTGTATATTTTATCCTCATATCTATTAATCTATATATATATATATATATATATATATATATATATATATATATATATATATATATATATATATAATTAGTTCAAATGCCAATGACCAAAATTTAGTGTTTACTCAGATCATTTATGTTTCAATGGCAGAATAAGCGATGGTCTTACAATTTTTCATAACATGCAATATGCTACAATCACACACAATTACACACTGCTCTTCAGAAAAAAAATAAAAAGCATTTATAAATATGTTATACTGTGCAGAGAGTTCATGAAAACAAAACAGAAAGCAGACAACACTTTCGCATGATCCCCCCATAATGCCAATCAGCCGTCATTTTCAATCTATCGTACGAAGATACGTATTAATATATCGTGAGAAAAATAACAAGGACAGAAAAAACAATAAATGTTGTAATAGCAAGCGGTTAATTAACGTTTTAATTAAAAGCGGATAATAATTATAATTATAAGGAAGATAAAATCTGAAAATACGGTTTATGGTAGTGAATTTAATAGTCGTATAATATAAGTAAGACTATTGTTTATCTAAGATTTCTGTATCGGTAAATTTCTATGCTAACATGTATACAATAATTGCTTTTATTTCTATTAAATCTACTGGAATAATCTAAAGTAATTAGAATTCATAGTTAAGCTTAATTTAAAATTAATTTATATGAATCAAAATTAATTACTAATAATTACATAAGATTAGTTGCCAAAATAAATATCAAAATTACAAAAGTTGAAAAAAATACCGAAGACGATATTACAATGGAAATGGTTCAAATGAAGCAATTCAATATTAATAAAGCTTAGACAGTTAAAATCTTTGCCTGGCCCAGGAATATGGTCTCCAACAATCTAAAATCCGACGCTCTCCAGAAATAACAACCGCAGAGTTTTCCTAGTTTTCAAATAATCCATAGAAAAACACTTCATCAGATTTTACAAAGTTAAGATAAATCAATATACCGTTATCTATATAAGATGCCACGATAATTTGCCAGGTATGTACCGACCTTAACAAATTTCTATCGAGAATCGTTGTGTAATTATTCATTTTTTCCTAGGCAAAATATCTGTTCGTGTACTAAATTAATGTTTATATTATAATATATGATTGCATAGATTATTTCTATAGAATATCTAAAGATGTTATTCTATATTCTGCTAGTTCCGATTCGAGATACATTTTTGTAGTTAATTGATATGTTTTTTTTTAAATATACAACTCATTTTTATTTGTATTTTCTCGTGGTTTAGGCGGGAGAAGATGACAAACGAAATGTGGTGTAATTGAGTTTTTTATTAATGTATTTGTGTATTTATTGTTTTATGAATCATCGTTTCTTCATAGATTTATTTATTTTTATTTTCTTTATAATATAAGTTTGTATATTTATTTTGATTTTATTGTTTTAGCTTGTTATGGAAGACGCTTAATACGTTTGTACCGATGTTAAAGGCTATTTTATTCATGCTAGTTTTTTTAATTTTTATACATAGTGCTTCTAGGATTTTAAATCGGCGTGTACAATTATTTTTGTGTATAATGTTTTCTTATCCCGGCTGACTGTAGTGTTTTGTGTGAAATAATGTGGCTTTGAATTGCACTGATGTCGTATAGATGATATGTAAGACGTATGGGCATGACGTGCCTGCTCGGCCGTCTATGAAACAGTATGATTCCCTATAAATAAGTAAATGGGGCTCGCACAAGTTTAACTTTATCGTTGTATGAGACAACCAGATCTGGATGACGATGATAGATACATTTTTGTTTTCATATTCTCGATACATCTATACACTTTACTAACAAAGTAACTTATCGTTACTTTCTTTAATATTAATATAAGTAGAAGTAACAGAATTGAATCAAAATAACGTATATCTATTAGTTTAACATAAGGCTTCACACTTATAACGTGAACGACCGCCAGTCGTCCGTATTGATTAGAGGATATCAGCTTGGGTTGGGACATATCAATTCGCATACCTGCAGCACAGTCAGACAATTGTGACTCCGCGTAGTCCTGTTTATGATACAGTCAGACGCATAGTTTTAAAGGGTTAGTGATAGGGTGCATTCTTTTGTGTACCAGTTCCCATTTCGAAAAGCTTTGACTTCATAAAGTACGACCGGACACGAACGCGAGTTTACTGATAATAGCCCTGGGGGCGATGGAACAGCTTCGCTATTCATACTTGATATCCCATATGGAGTTACATACCGCTTGGCTTCTTGTGAGACGAACGCTGTCCTAAGCTACATCAAAGATTGAAGATAGGCTCAATTTACCCTATAATTGGACGAAAATATTTAAAGTAAACAACGCAAATACAAATATTATTATGTGGTTCAGGGATAGGATTAAAAGGTTATTTGTTATCTCAATGTTCCCGGGCAACTCATAAGTGATGCTAGTTTGTAATAAATTGTGGCATGTGTATTTGTAAAAATGTCACAAAACTTCTGCATTTGAGCGAAAGAGTATTTACGAAATAGCGCGAGATATTAGCTTTTTCAAGTTAACGATATTTATACGCTGAAGCCAAAGAACTCATTCATTATACTCATTTCAATTAAGATTCTGCTTCGGATGGCGTCTCTAGCGAAATATGTCTGTTTGTTTTTTCTCTTTGGAAAATAATGAAAAATCACAGCCAATGAAAAATGAAAAGAGCAAAAGAAGAAATCTTGCAAATTAAATGAGAGACAGCAAATATTATTGAATGTGTAATAATATCATAACCAACGAAAATAAGAACAGATGAATGCTTCAAATGGGTCCATTCAATTTGGCATTTAGCCATGGAAATGCGGTTTTAATTTTAAGCGTGACTGATTGATGGACCGACCGATCGACGACGCGAGTGCTTGAAAAAGCTATTTACATATTAAAGCTGACAGACGGAGGGAAACGCTATTACACACTTAAGTGTAACAGACCAACGGATATTCTTAGACAGACATATTATCACATGGAGATGCTTTGGCGCACTTACAATACAATTTTAAAATTAAACGGTTCATTTTACTAGTGATTCACCACTTATCAAGGCCAAAAGCCAATCGAGAATAAGGATTTATCAGATGCATTTTCAGTTTAATAATGAAGAATATTATGAGAGGATTGAAAATTATAAATGGAATGAAAAGAGTGCGATAAGATATGGGGTCGATTTATGACACTTATTTGATGCTATTGGATTTGAAGACGAAAATGTTGTAGTCTGTTGGGAAGTAGTCCCATGGTAATTTCTTTCTACAGATAGAATATTCTTAGAAATGACCTCTGGTCGTGAAAATTCCTCTTGTAAAGCACCCTGAATAGTCCGATCGATGGGTCATCATCAGTTCTATCTCAGAAAAATACTCTTCCACATCCTAATTAACACCTAAATTGCGAGACGTCAACTTGATCAAAAAGTGTTTACTAATAGTTTTATCGTAGTTTAATTAGCAAATCACGGAATATTATTTAAAAGAAACAGTATTCAAATAGCACCGATTGTTTTATTTATGCACCGGTTTGGTTATATAAATAACCGATGTTATTAAATGCTATGCTTCTTTTAAGTTTTCTTTCATTTCTGCTCGACAATTTACGTGGACGACCTTCATTGTATGTTTTACGCTGTACTTGTCCCTCTTTTATATATCTATTGACTGTGAGATGATACTGCCTGGTGATTTTTTAGACTTTCGATATATTTTCATCGTCAGCTTCTAATTATGCAATTTTACTATTTTTACACGAACCATTTTCACAAAGTTTAGTATATGACAATATGTTTAGTTCACTGTTAAGTGAATGAATCTTTTATCAACAATTATAAAATAAAATATTGAATTAAACCTATGTAGTTGTTATCAGTTAGATAATATAAGGAAGGTAAATGTCTTTAAATGTTCAACCTGTGATATAATTGCCATTTTTACATAACAATTCATACCTTTAGGTTCGAAGTGTAAAGATGCTTCAATTGAACTAAATTTCTATTGTAAAATCTACGCCTACAGTCAACGTTTTTTCTAACTGGTTAATTGCATTCGTTATTTCTATTGACGACCTTCTACAAAGTTATGGATACGATTTTCGGTATTATTATTATTATTTGTATTAATTTCTAGATTTCTAATAGTTTTATTATCAAATAACGAAATATTATTTAAAAGAAACAGTATTCAAACGACACCGATAGTTTTATTTATGCACCGGTTTGTTTACATTAATAACCAATGTTATTTAATATCATGCTTATTTTAAATAACATTTATAATTTTTTATGATGGCATCATCTCCATAATAGTAAGGATTTACATACATTAGGAATGTTACTATGCTCCCCTTAAATTTACAATTGATTTATTTTTAATCACGAAGAAAAAAGTTAATTAGTAAAAAATACACTACATCTTGCTTCAAAATCATTTCTCACCTAACGTTATGAGATGCTTGTCTATTCATAAGCTACACGTCATTTCGCAACTTCCCGTGTTTCCATGGTGTTAAATCAATGGAACTCATTAACATTCAATGGAGTTTTCATTCGAATTGAGTTTATTCATTTCATTTCATTTCCTGGAAGTTTTCTTTACTTAACATTCTTTTTACAAGTTTCGCAGTATTCCCTTTCTTTTTTCTATCCACTCACCCTTTCTCTGTCTCTGTCTCTGTCTGTCTGTCTGTCTCTTTCTCTCTCTCTCTCTCTCTCTCTCTCTCTCTATCTCTCTCTCTCTTTATATATATATAATAGATTTGTCTTTTTTATTAAACGTTTGCTTTATTGAAATTGTTTGAAATTATATCATTGTGAACGGATGTGACCTTCTAAGTCGTTTACTGCATCATTCAATGCATGCGCCCCTCATGCTCCACAGAAACTTTTCTGTTTCAATGAAATATTAAAAGCTTATCTCATTAATCTGCTGGGAAATCCTAAAAAATGTTAAAACAAATGTAATTTAAATTACTAGCTAACACACCCAGCGTTGCCTGGAAATTATTATTTATTATTCGTATATTGTTAATGTCTATATTATTTCTATTTTAAATGTAAAAATAAATTAAGGTTTACTAAATATACATGAAAACGTCTCTCTCACTCTATATATATGGATGTATTGGTGTGGATGGGGAAAATCGCACGCGGCTGTGACGCAACGAGTGAGGCATGGTAAACTTTTTTTAGCTTGATTTAAGTACGAATTTACGTGCTAATTAGCAGGTCTCAATCGCCCACTTGAGTCGGGTAGTGGTTTTGGTTTATAAAACAAGATGGACAATGACGCCAAGCTGTATGCATTATTTATTCTGAATTCGAAATACCTATTAAAAAACATACGGGACCAGATAACTTGTTATTGTGTGTTTGTTTTACAACCTCACCAGTTTAACTGATCATGTGCTACACGGAATAGAGATGCTTGACAATAAATGTTTGAGACAGCGCTATCACCTAATATGATTTAACTGCCGATGTCCAGTTGAAGGATAAGGTTACTAAATCAACTATAGGTCAAGAAAAGAAAACAACGAATAAATAAATAATTCATATAAAACTATTCAGTAAATACTTTTAATTAAAAAAACACATGCGTGCAAGTATATGATATAGATTTTAGAACATTAGTAAAGAAAGAAGACAAATTAAGCAAAACAATTACACTTTCCTGTGGGCGGACGGCAAGTCTGGAAAACAAAACAACACAATTGCTTTGTCAGTCGTCTTTACAAGACACATTTTATCCCTTATTCACAGGAAATATTGTAAAATTTGGTTCATAATTTATATTTTGTCTTATTGTCGGTGTCTCTACACGTTAGTGTGAAGTAGCGGTTATGTTTTAAAAATAGGAAATTCACCTTCTTAACCTAAGCACATTTAATTTATTCTTTTTTATTTGTCACATTTCAGAGAATTTATTAAGTTATTATTTTGGTTGACTGCAAATTCTATTTAGATTTTTATATAGTGATAATGTGTGTCATTTTATAATCTGGAGTTAGACATTAGTCTCCCTAAATATATTAAGGGTTCATTACTCAATGAATGTTTCCGAGACCTGTCAATGGAACGTTGTTTTTATTAAACCCTTCGTGAAAGAACAAAGGAGCTGATAAATATAGCCCAGTGAATCTTGACGTATATTTGATGAACTAGCCAATCAAAACACCGGCTAAGAAAAGTTTTTACATCCGAAAGTCGCCATGAAGTGGTCGTCAAAAGACGAAATAACCGAACAGAATGAAGATCAAACACTCGATGTACATATGTGTGGAGACTGTATCCAAGTATACGTATTTTTTGTGATACCAGTGTTACCTTCTTATTCATATATTTCATATTGTCGTTGTCTTTGTATTAACATGTTATAATTTTGTATAAAATTTGAAAATAAGTTAGGTAAGTTTATATTGCATATAGATAGGTTTTCAGGGTACATCTCGCGTGTATGTAACGACACGACATAATCTAACCCTCTTTTACCGGGTTGAGTCTAGCAAGAGAAGACGCGCAAATTAGCTGCTGGCAAATCTCAATCCCCCACCGGCTTGATGATTTATGTCCAACATAGTCGAAGACTGCATTAAGGTGTACTTGATCTATGAGAAGGTTGTATCGTTATGAAGTTTCGTACTTGATTTTGCGGGAAAGCAAGCTAGAATAAATGTTATCATGCAAGACGACAAACCCATTTTTTTTAATATTTTATTAATTCTTAACTAACATTGGTGTCCATGTCTTCACTACAATTAAAGATAATCTTAAAACATTAAATTGTATTTCTTTTCCCGTTCACTTCCATTAAGCTGCGAATTTCTTTCTAATCTAAAAACATTTTTACATCACATAATTAATCTAATCCAATCATTAGATTCATCAGATGCTCCCAAAACAATAGAAGAGACAAACATGCTGTTCCTTGATCGGTGAGCCAACCAACACTAATCTCCTACGCTTTTTATCTGACAAGAGTCTTCGAATTTCTACTGTTTAGAAAGTGTCTACTTACCATGACTTAAAGCTGTTCACTCCCATTTCAACTTTGAAAGTTCATGAATAAAAATGACTTTTGCACCGTTATTATGGTTTGCTAATTTAACCAAAGTTATTCAGAATTTTACAGGTGCAACCTTTGCCTCTCAAAACGTGTGAAAGATATTACACTAGAAATATGATAGAAAAATTACATGTCAAAATTCATTAGTTTTAAATAATTAAACTTGACAACAACATTTTCTGCACTACACAGCCAAACGTGTATAGATCTCGCTATTTCCTGCTTCTTTTGTCCAGCTCATTTGACTCGTTGGTCTAGTGGTCTCCATCAATTCGCTGTTTTGATATCTCATTGTAATACAGCTTCCTATTCCAGTAACTTATTTCCAAGAACTGCAGGCTTCTGGAACTCTGTTCCTGCTGACTGTTTTCCTGCTACTTATAGACTAAGCCAATAGGTATATACTGTCTTTGCGATAATCATATTTCGTTCTTGTTTGCTCCTTACATCAAGTGGCTTCATGCCTTGTCTAGATCGATCTCCATAAAAAATAATTTAATACATTACTTCCATATTTAATTAAAACTAATTTTAATTAACCAAACTAATATTACTAGTTAACATTTGACACCAATTATATTGTCATAAAATCAAACTGAAACAAAAAACAATTCTAAGATAAGTCATAACTCAAACTAAAATAATTCTCTACTAATAAAGTTTGGTTTCTACAACTGAAACACGTGATTCCTAACGTGTTGGAGTTTATTGCAGAGAAAATAGGTAGAGGCTACGTTAAGGTAATTTCTACCCCAACACGTTATGTGTTGCGAGTTGAGCCGTCAGGTCAAACATGTAATCGTGTTAATAAGCAATAAAATAGTCCTTTTGTCAATCCTTTGTGAAGTATGCTCCTTTTCTGTAACATCGTCCAGAAGATAGTACACTGATATTTAAAATGAACAATATCAAATTGATTACTTGCAAGATGTGCTTATTATTAACTATTTAAGTAAGAATTATTTAATCAATACTCAAACAAGTATTTTCTAAATGGCTATCATATTTGTTTTTTAACAGAAGGATTTTCCTATGAAAATTACCTTAGCCACACACCAAAACACTTACACTTTCTAAAGAAGGAGGCGGTCCGATTTTCATCCTTCCTATCTATTTATATATGTGTTTATGTATTGTTTGTTACGTCTGTAAAATACTAATGTTGACTAAAGAGCAGTGATTTTGAAACCTGTGAAATATGGAATAATTTGTCAGCCTCGTCGCGATGGTATATATATATATATACATATATATATATATATATATATATATATATATATATATATATATATATATATATATAAAATAAGTTTCAGGTCATTTTTTCTCATTAGGTTGATTTCAGTTATTCCTGTACTAAACAATAGTAAAACGTAGAAGACATTTATATATATATATACATATATATATATATATGCATATATATATATGCATATATATATACATATATATTTGTATATATATACATATATATAGATATATATACATATATATACATATACATATATATAGATATATATACATATATATATACATATACATATATATAGATAAATATACATATATATATATATATACATATACATATATATATATATACATATACATATACATATACATATAGATAGATAGATAGATAGATAGATAGATAGATAGATAGATAGATAGATAGATAGATAGATAGATAGATAGATCTAGTTGGTCCTTGAAATTCTTATATGAAGGGTTGCTAAGATCCTCGGTCAATTCTGAATTCATAGTCATAACTCTGACGTCCGTTTCTCGCTAAAGTCCACATTTCATTGACTTGATCTTGCCATTTTGTTTTTCGTAGCTTCTTGGCGAAATCCCTTCTGCAGACACAATCAGAATACCTTCTCTGATCCTTCCAGCGTTCTATAGCTTCAACACTCCTCGCACAATACTCCATCTAACATCTCACGGTTATCAATGTATTCCAGGAGAACTGAGTTGCGCCTAAGCTTCCGAATATTTGATTCCAGCCTGAATCTTCATGATACCGATTGCTCACTTCTAATAGTCTAGTGCTTTCCCGTCGTACATCGTCTCCAACTCTCTAACCCACTAGAAGTAAATGGAAACATATATTAATTGTACTGTGCTGTTATTAAATACTACAAACGGTTCTAAAATTTAATAATATCAAACAGTTATCAAATTCGTCTCAAACACTTCGTATGTGTGTGCCTCTCTTTGTAACCATATACAGAATTAATATTCGCGTCTATGTGCGTTTTATTGTGTTTAAGTGCGTATAAATACGGATAATCTTTAAACATGCACGTATACAGTCTCACACACATAGTCTTAATTCGCTCTAACATATATATATATATATATATATATATATATATATATATATATATATATATATATATATATATATATGTACTACAAGTTAAGCCATATTTTAGTTCCAAACTTTACACACGTATATACTGTTGATGCATTTCTTAATGTGTAACTTGTCTGACGTATTCGCTCGGCTGATCTGTCTGTGATGTCTTCACTTCATTCATCGTCATTTGCTTTCTCCCGACGGACACCCTTCAGCGTACTAGAGTGTTTTGAAATCACATCCTCTACATTTATATAATGAAGCTATTTATTTGACTTATGTTTAAAAAAAGTCTCACCAACCAATCGAACACTCTTTATTACTGTGTTTTTTATCATTTTGGTTATGTTATGTACGTTTTTCTTTTATCGATCTATTTTTCGTATATTTATTAACCTCGAATTTATACATTTATTTTTCTGTTCATTATGTGTTTAGTTTTCTAACAAACATGAGAAAATAATACTGAACCCAAACCAGCGCTGAGATTGATCATATAGTACCTTAACATAGATCGTAAGTCAATATAGATCATAAGTAAACATCGATCTGAGATAAATCATGATATAAAGTAAATTCACATTGGTTGAAATCTTACTTTCAACCAATACTACCAGGAGATATGTCATATGCATATATATTATATTTAAGGTTATCATTGTACTGTATAGCAAGACAGTCATAAGATGTAACTTATGGCAAACCAACATATATCATACTGACAAAAACAGATAGTAAATAAATTAAAATGTATGTAATGCCAGTCATAGACATGTTTATACAAAACCTTTTAAGCATTATGTACATAAATAATAGTTTCTGTTAACTATTATGATGTCTATGAGTATTGCTTGGGTGAGGTTTTTGGTATTTCAATATCCCAGCGTATTTTCTGGTTTTTGTTTTCCAATACTGACTTTTTGTGTGTGTAATATGTATCTGTATACTAAAAAGGATAGTTGTTCTCACAGTACTTAATAGACTACCATTTCAACCCATTCATTTCCATTTTCATATATTTTTTGCCATAACCGCTGCTTCCAATTTTTACGTGATTTACGTTTCCTTTCTTTGCCCACAGATCTCTTTTTTGGCTTAAATATAGTTTGTTTTGATCCCTTTGTTTTGTGCAACTGCCAATAACGATTCTTTTTCTCCATTGTTTAATCTTTACAATGTAATAACTTATCATGTAATTTTAACTAAATATTGAGTTTAACTTTAAAACATTAAACACTTCTTTTTTAATTTAATTTAATTTTCCAACATCTTGCAATTTGATAATCCTCTAAACCAAAGAACATATCATAATCTGTTGGTGACAGATTTTATGAATATTATAGATGAGACATACTCTCTTAATGTAGTTGTGATTTATGTCAAGGGCCATTTTTCACACATAAGATCGGATATTGCATTGAATGAATAAAGCGTTATTTTTACTTATGTCGGTTACTTTTCTAATAGTTTATATCTGAAGGTGTTCAAGTTGAGCACAATATGTATTAGCATTTATTTTTTAAGAACTCATGATGAATTATACTTTGACAAGTTTGCTAAATACGGAATAAAAGTTTCTTTGGGAGTAATTCTGCATTTGAAGTTGGCGGTACGCGATCATGTTGGGATAACAAATTATATTTTCTCTTGGAATTTGAGTAAATAACCCATTTTATATCACATGTCATAATCCGACGAATATGCTGCTAACATCTAGAAAGTCTCTGTAGTTTATTGCACATCATGCAGAACACATTTTCTCAATTTTTATCTCTCTTCAGCCTGATAAAAAATGTAATCTTAGAGTTTCTCGACTTACATGGAATTGGCGAGTCTATGACTTGTTAAAATTAAGTTCGATAAGATTGCATTTTCAAATGATCTCCATTCACAGAATTAAATCTTCTAGATTTTCGCGAATCATCAAACGTCTACTTTTTGGAATAATTTTTTGTACAAACTAATTTCGACCAGTTATATCGTTTACTGCTTCATCCCACATGTCGTGGAAATTCTTAAGAAGCAATGAATGCATTAAGGTGCAGTTTAAATTCATATAAACGAATTATACATTTTTATCAGTCATGGCGAGGGAGATTATGATTGCTGACTGAAAAATAATAATCAAATCTAAAGAGCACATCAATATTTAAATAAATAATTTAACAACACAAAGAGTTTTAGTGTAAATAGTCACAGCATGTATTTTCTAGGTCGTTGTGAGAGGTATTACTATGAGAACCATCAGCATAATTATCATAATAAGAAGCAGTATAATCATCGTTATCCTACTAACATCTATATATATATATATATATATATATATATATATATATATATATATATATGGTGCTTGTTAGTGGCTTCGGCCAAACGGAAAATTATTTATGTGTGAAAACAATATCATGTACTTACTCACTGGTATTTTATTGTTCAATGTTGAAAAAAGTAGGAAAAATTATCCAGTAGAACTTTAATTACAAAGATTTTTACATTTATCGTAACGTACGAGTAAACTCGATGAATATGACTCCATAGGATACAGGTCGGCAGAAAGCAGGGGCAGGTAAGTTGCGGTGGTAGGACAGAAGGCCACCGGACAAAGTCCACCGGACAGAAGCCACCGGACAACATAAGTCAAACCTGGACTAAAAATAAATTAATTATTAAAAATATTTTTTTCTTGTTTTTTGTTTTTTAAATGAGTATTACCTGCCCTTGCAAATTATGGCCCAAAATTGGGGGCCCTTGCAAATTATGGCCCAAAATTGGGGGATCATTTTATGTTAAAATTATGTGCAAAACTGATCCCCCAATTTCAAATGTATTTTTTTTGCCACACGGACTTGGGGTTAGTAGTAGAAAGGGTGCGTCAATTTTTTATAATGCAATCTTTAAAAAATAGTAAATATAATAAATATAAAAATATTTAAAAAATATTTTTAATAATTAATTTATTTTTAATCCAGGTTTGACTTATTTTGTCCGGTGGCTTCTGTCCGGTGGACTTTGTCCGGTGGCCTTCTGTCCTACCACCGCAACTTACCTGCCCCTGCTTTCTGCCGACCTGTATTCTATGGAGTCATATTCATCGAGTTTACTCGTACGTTACGATAAATGTAAAAATCTTTGTAATTAAAGTTCTACTGGATAATTTTTCCTACTTTTTTCAACATTGAACAATAAAATACCAGTGAGTAAGTACATGATATTGTTTTCACACATAAATAATTTTCCGTTTGGCCGAAGCCACTAACAAGCACCATATATATATATATATATATATATATATATATATATATATATATATATATATATATATATATATATTCTAGAGATGAAAGATGAGAATAAAAAATTGTAAAGATACAATATTTATTAGAACATCAAAAGTTCAGAGCAAGAAGCTTCTATTTAAAACAGACATTGGCACCGTTAGTCCACAACATATATATATATATATATATATATATATATATATATATATATATATATATATATATATAAAGGGAGAGAAAAAGATAGATAGATAGATAGATAGATAGATAGATATGATCACTAATAACCACTAAACTACAAACATGATACAATCAGTATCATCAGCAAAATAATTATCATTATCACAACTATAACCATCAAAATTATCATCATCACCATAACATCAAACTTATGATGGTCATCATCATCATCATCATCATCATCATCATCATCATCATTATCACTATTACTACAATTGTGTGTTTTCCTCACAGTATTGTATTTCCTTAATTGTCTGTAATCCCTGTTGTTTCCTATTAGATCTGGCTGACAAATGTCATCGGTTTTCTACATTTCGACGCTGATCACTCCTGCCTTGCAGACATGCAAATGACCGGATTTCTTGTTAAGACACCAAACGTAACGATGACAAATGGTCGGCTTTATTGATTCTCGTCAGCGGGAGATGAAGCGCTAATGACCACTTGACGAGCACAGCTCTCTAAATATTCGACTTCCTTCAAAGTAGAAAATAAATTATCCAAACATGTTTTCCTCGAGATATATACAGGACTGCTTACAACAAAACACTGTGAGTAATATATTTGAGATTTTAATGAACGCGATTTGATGAATCAAGTTTTAAGCATATATCATATCATATATCTATTAATAATGGAGAGTATGTATCTATCTGTCTGTCTGTCTGTCTGAAGCCGAAACTCCATCAGAGTAATATTACTATTTACTTAGTCCGCCAGCTTCTTTATATACTACTACAAAAACCGCGGTAAACACTATGCGCATTTCTCAATTTACATAATTAATTGCTTTTAAACTTCTAATGAATTAGTATTCGCAAATATACACTCATGATTGTTTTCTTCAGATTTCCACATGTATTTACGCTATTTTTCTCGCTAATAATCTTACTTATAAATCATAATTATTTCTTTTATTATTTATATATATATGAAATGAGTTACGCAGTTGATCTATCTACTGCGAAAATGATGGAACAGCCGGCGTCACTCTATTGAATTGGTTACCTCCGTCTGATTATTCACTATGGACGTTATTTAAAATGTAAACAAAACGCTGGCATTTACCGTGTTACATTTACTCTGATTTTTTTTATTAAAACGCTCTGGGTTTGTTTATTTTCTTAATCTTATTAGGCATTATGTTTTAAAACACAAATTCACGGAATCAAATTGTTTAATTAAAATAATAATTAATTTTAAACACACACACATTATAATGAATTTAGTTTAGGTAAACTTTTTCTTTTCGAGAGCATTTAAAAAACTATTCGTGTTTACTGTATTTGATTTTTTAATACTTTCATTATAGGTACACCTTTTCTTCCGATTTGAAAAACATCTAATATTATCACTTTTCACGACCTCAACTGTATTTATGATTTCGTGTTTACCTTTTACGGTGTTAAGCTTTCATTTACAAACTGTTTTTATTATTCCATGTTTTATTTATTAAAATAAAAGATGTGATTTTTTTTTCATTTTCTGTCAACAAAAAACTAACACATTGTATTGGAAATCTATACAACTGATTTTAGAATCAAATGGTTTAATTAAAAAAAGGTCATTAAACAAACACACACACACACACACATATTCTAATGAATTTAATTTAGGTAAACTTTCTTTCCGAGAGCATTTACATAACTAATCGTGTTCACTGTATTTGATTTTTTGTGCTTTTTCACTGTAGGACTCGTGCTAACTTTGACCCCGTCGTTAGGGTAAGGGTCAGGGTCAAAGTGGGGGTTAGAGTTAGGGTTTAGAGTTAGGGTTAGGGTCATGTTCAAAGTTAGCGCGGGTCCTACAGTAAAAGAGTACCGATTTTTTTATTGTTTTATTTTAGGTACACCTTTTCTCCGATTTGAAAAATACTGTTCATTGTATTTACTTTTTCAAATTGTTGATTTCAACAATTTTATTGAATCAAATTGTTTAATTAAAATAATAATTGATTTAAAAATTACTATTTAAAAAAACACACACATTCTACTGAATTTAATTTAGATAAACTTCTTCTCGAGTGCTTTTAAATAACTAATCGTGTGCGCTGTATTGGATTTGTTTACTGTTTTTCTTTCTTTTTTTTCTTTTCAATTAAAAATATTAATATGTATGGGGGATGATAAAAAAATATTGAGGGGCGGTCAAAAATTTTTTTTTTCTTTTCTTAACAAAATATATTTCTATGTATGAGGGAGGGTAAAATAAAAAGATTTGAGGGGGGGCCAAAATTTTTTTTTTCTATTTTTAAACTAAAAATATTTCTATTTATGGGGGAGAGTAAAACAAAAATCGAGATGGGGTCGAAATTTTTTTTCACTTTATTTTCAACTAAAAATATTCTTGGTCATGAACAAAGAAAATCAATGTCTAACCACCCAAGAAATATGACTGGGGCTCCATCGGTTTACGCGTGAGCGTTCATTTCTGACGCGGCAGCCTAGCAAAAATATGCGACCGGAGGGAACATATATTTGCTAGTTTGTATAATGGCCCTTTTGAGGTCTGCCTTGTACCGAAACTGAAATCATTTTTTTTTAAACTGTTATTCTCAAATATTTCTTAAATCTTACACATTTGGAAATAATATTTTTATTATCATTATTGATATCACTTTCATGGTCTAGATAAGTATTGAGATAACGTTTATGAACATCTAATATTGTCATTAATACGTGTTATTCACATGCAATTATATAAAACATCCCTCAATAAGTCATGGGCATAATTAATAAAAAAAAACAACTTTTACACCAAATTCCACGTTATTCATCAACATAGTCTCCTTCTAGGGTGATACAGTGATCTAATCACTTCTCTAACTATTTGATGCATTTTTATAACGATTTGTCTTTGGCCTCAAAATACACCCCGGTTTACGTTATTTTTCTTTATTAGAACTTTAGCATACGTTTGAGATCTGCAAACAGCCAGTAATAACTGGAAACCAGATTCTGAGAATATGGTTGTTGCGGAAGTGACATTCATGTAGTTTTGCCATCGTTGCAATCGACTTGGGTGACGTGTCACTGTCTTGGTGAAAAGGCGCATTTTTTTTCATTTGTGACTCGATCTGGCGTTTTCTTCTTTCAAACATACCAATAATATCAGTGAGTATTCGCTATTGATTTTTCCTTTCTCAAGATAACAGATGGACAAAATACTTTACGTATCTTAAAATATGAAAGTCAAAATCTTGTTTGCTCATTTTTGCACTTTTGGTTGCTTTAAACGGCTTTCAGCTGCCGCTGTCCACTCCTTCAGATTTGACTTCAGAGTGAAGTAATGGATTCTTTTAAATACATTGTCACATATTGATACAAACATTTTTTTTATTGCGTTTAACCAGTTGCAAACAAGGCTCTTAATATTCGATACGTTGTTGTTGTTGTTGTTGTTTTGACCGACTGTACACACATTTTCCTCATGCCAAATGGTGACTGCAATTCTTTCTGATATCATTAACTCTTCCGCTATATCAATGTACGATCGGCGAAAGGAAGTTAGTTGGCTTTTAATGTTTTCCAAGAAAACTGCCGAATTATGGGTAACCTAAGCGTTCAGTAAAATTTGTGTCTGTTCGACCTCGTTAAAAGTACACACACAACCTCTTAACCGATTGTTCCGACGACGAAGTGACTGAATAACACTTTGCTTGAACAGTGTCTACCCATCAGTAAGCAACGCTTTATCAACACATGCCATTCAAATGTTTTTATTGTTTTGAAAATATTAAACAGTAGATTCACTTAAATAATGTAATTAGTAAATTACTAATTTTATTGGGGTATAATTTGTAAAACTAATAATCCGATTAGGCTTAAATTATGACAAATGTTATTTAAATAGTTAGTACTTAAAAATTCATGGATGCGTTTATTAGTGGCGCCATCTATATGCCAGGACTTATTGAGTGATGTTTTACGTCGTCTTTACTTTTTAGTTTATTTTTCCTATTTGATTGCAATAGCAATGTATCTGTTTTGTTTACTGTTTAACACGGTATTCATATGAGTGACATCCGTTACAGTGTTACAACAATTACTTTTTATTGTACTGTGTGTAAATGACTTTTAATTTTTTGTTTCTTTCGGAATGTTTGTAGTCACTGTCACTATTATCTAGGAAACTTGGCTCCAAAGAAACCGATGGATTGAAACGTTATTGTTTTTTCTTCATAAAAATGAAACCTATTAAAATATTTTCTCTCACAATAACACTTGTAATTTTCTGCATAATCGAATTTGATATATACCAACTTCGTTATTAAGTAATAACGTTGAATATTTCTTATATATATACAATGAATACATATATATATATATATATATATATATATATATATATATATATATACATCAAAAGATAAAGTATTAGAATCAAAAATTGTATAAATGCAATGTATATAGATTGAAGGAAATTTATTAAACTTAGTAAACTTGGCGTTCAATTAATAAAGTTTAGATGCTCTTGTATAGGTAGAATATAAACTTACGAGACAATATTAATGTTATATATATATATATATATATATATATATATATATATATATATATATATATATATATATACAGGGTGTTTCAAAAGTCTTGGGAACATTACAAATACGTATATCTCATGAACTATTCCAGGTAGAAAAATGAAACTGGTGCCATTTTAAAGCTTGCCTAATCAAGTTTTTGGTCATACTAATGATTTTCGTGTTATCTTTCCAGGTGCAGTAATGGCGTTCTCTAAACAAGACAAGGCATTTTGCGTCCTCCAATTTGCAAAGACTGAATCGTGGACATGTGTTCAGCGTGCATTTCGCAGGAAATTTAAAAAAGAAGCCCCTGAAAGGAAATCCATTGTCAGATGGCATGCTAAATTTGTGAAATATGGGTGTTTGTGCCCAAGTAAGCGAACAGGTCGCCCTTCAACTTCAGAAGATTCAGTTGAGCAAGTTCGGACAGCCTTTCAGCGGAGCCTCCGTAAATCAGTGAGAAGAGCCAGCAGGGAACTTCAGCTTGCTCCAGCAACTGTCTGGCGTGTCTTAAGGAAACGACTGCAAATGGTACCTTACAAGCTCAAGTTGGTCCAAAAGTTGAAGGACACTGATAAGCCACTTCGCCGTGACTTTTGCATTGCAATGCAAGAGAAGTTGGAAGATAACGGCTTTGATGACCGGCTTGTTTTTAGCGATGAGGCGACCTTCCATCTGAATGGCAAAGTTAACAAGCATAACACTCGCATATGGGGTACTGAGAATCCTCATGAACTTCTTGAGCACGAGCGAGATTCACCAAAAGTGAACGTGTTTTGTGCAATTTCCAAGAAAGGTGTCTATGGACCGTTCTTCTTTGAAGAGGCAACTATCACTGGTGAATCCTATCTCAACATGCTGGAAGACTGGTTAATGGCTCAGTTGGAACAAGCAGAATCTGATGACTTCATTTTTCAACAAGATGGTGCACGACCACACTGGAGTCTTAGAGTAAGGCAGTTTCTTAACACAAGGCTGCCTGGTAGATAGATTGGGAGACATGGGCGAGGTGATGACGTTCTCATGCCCTGGCCTCCTAGGTCTCCAGATCTTACCCCGTGTGACTTTTTCCTTTGGGGCTTTGTCAAGCAACAAGTCTATGTGCCGCCCCTTCCAAGAGATATTGACGAACTAAAGGCTCGAGTAACGGCAGTTGTGGGAACCATTGACGTCAAGATGCTGGAACGCGTTTGGCAGGAAATGGACTATCGACTAGATGTCTGCCGTGTGACGAATGATGCTCATATTGAGCAACTTTGAAGATTTCCCACAAAACTTGAAACTTTAACCTTTCCAACGGTACCAATTTCATTTTTCAACTCCTAATAGTTTTTGAGTTATTAAAAATCGTTATGTTCCCAAGACTTTTGAAACACCCTGTATATATATATATATATATATATATATATATATATATATATATATATATTATTTTACATTTTGTATTCCAACGATTTCTCCTTGTGAGATGCTGGACGAAAGAGCTCCAGAGACTAAATTTCGGGAGATTAAAAGTCAACTTTTATTTAATACAATTTATATATATATATATATATATATATATATATATATATATATATATATCGTACATGTATTGTATTAGTTTCTGTAAATGTAAATCCGTAGAAACTCAAGTGTTTATAAAAAGTGCTCAATACCAAGTAGAGCTGTTTATAAGTATAATTTTTTATTTATACAAACATTATTGGTTACATATGTGCATACATGTTTCGGTTGCACTATTCCAAGAAAGTCAACCTCATCAGACCAAGAATTTTCGAGAAATGGCGATATATATATATATATATATATTGAAGGAAATGTATTCAACTTAGTAAACTGGGTGTTCAATTAATAAAATGCTTTTAGATAGTCTTGTTCATTTAGAAGAAAACTTACGAAACACATTCGCGTAAAATCTTCATGAGAAAGGTATTAATTATATTATATTTAATATAAAGTGAAGTCAACTTTTTCGTTATGGTGTTGCCTGATAGCTCTATTCACAAGAAGAAGATCAAGAATCTGTTTTGTTTGTCAGATAGAGCACATATTTATCAGTGTTGTTAGAAAGAAAAGTTTTACTTTCTATTACTTCAATTTTCATATTTTATTCTGCTAACTATTTGATTATTTTTTTATTTTAAAGGAAGGTAGCGCAGTATTCACTCCTCATCTGACAAATATTCACACTTAACTAATATACATATGAAATTATTTTCTACATTCTCATGAAAATAGCATGTTTTTTCAATTCAAATGGGCCACATTGCCGATTTTATTTTACAAGATTTCGAAAAGATTCGATTCTTGTTTCCGTGTTTAGGTCACAAGCTGCCATGTGTGTGTGTGTGTGTGTGTGTGTGTGTATGTGTGTGTGTGGGTGTGTGTGTGTGTGTGTGTGAGAGATTGTGTGTGTGTTGGTGGAGTTATTTTATACATTCTGACGATGACAGTTACTACACTTTTTCGAACAATAAATAAGCAAATACCGATATTATTAAATTGCCCAAAGCTGTTTTAGGTCACAAAGTCACATTTCTCTTCTGTGTGTCAACTTGTTGATACATTCAAACTATCCGTGACTTACACTGAAAAATTAATTGTTAATTTACACTTAATCGATTATATGAAAACGTCAGTTTACGCCATTGCGTGTTTAACAATCAAATCTTTAAAAGGTAAACATTTGTATTAAAAGAATAAACAGTAAGCAATTTTAATGAGAAAAAATAATTGTACTATCGGGAAATTCCATAGTTAATTGATGTATCTTTATGTTATACTTATTCGTGGTATTGATTATTTTTCACGCAATTTACGGCGATAGAGTGACAGCAAGAAAAAATAACATTCATTTCACATCATATCTACACCACTTTAAAACGTGAATTCACGTTTTCTTTCAGGACTTAAAAATATCGTCTAAAACCGTTAGTCGACTGTATCAAAAATCTGGATGAATACAAAGCTAAATTAGTGAAACAATTCAAATAGTTATTTTAACTTCAAATAAAACGTATAAACAAATTATTATATTTGGTATTTTATTGTGTACTAGCAAATATATGTACAGTCCGGTTGCATATTTTTGCTAGCCTCGGCTGGTGGTATCATGGTGAACGAACATATATTATACCGACCCTTAATGGAGAGGGTAAAAACTGAGATGATGGTATCACAACGAACGCTTCCCCAAAAGAAGCGTTACTGCATGGGGGATGGTATCATGTCAACAGTACAGATAGTGCACTATGCTTCCTAAACGGGGAAGGTAATCATGGAAGGGTGGCATCATGAAGAACGAGCATATAATATGCTTCCCCCAAAAGAAGAGGTAATACCTGGGAAGATTGCCCCATAGAAATAGAATGTAATGTTTGCGAGTATGGTATGATGGTAATAGAACAGAGACTACACTACACCCCCAAACAAAGAGAAGGAGGGGATAGTACCTGGGAAGATGGTTTCATGACAAAAGAATAGATAATACATTACTCTCCCTCCAAAGGAGGATATAATCCTTGGGAGCATTACTTACATTCCCTAAAAAAAGAAGTAATTCCTTGGAAAACGGTCTTATGACAACAAAAGCAATACTACACTCACCTCTATTTTAAGATAATACAATAATAAATTAAATCATTTGTTTCTATTCATTCAAAAATGTCTAGCCATAAAAATATTACTTTTATGGTACATTGAGCTTTTGGCTTAGATCAAAGTGTAGTATCTGTTCTGGGCATTCTAGCGACATCATGCGTGTTGCTATCGAGAAATATATTGCGTATGCATAAGAAAATATGACAATGCAAAATTACAACTGTATATTACAGAATATTAATTTATTAGAAGTTTTAACTAAAACATATTAAACATTACGCATTATTTTTCACTCCGGGTTTTTAGTAAAATTACTGCCGCGTTTCTCGTTTGCATCTGGCGAAACAAAAATCATCCGTAAAAAAGATATACATTTTTATTTACATCATTTTAACAACAATTACATAATCCTGAAAAGAGATCAATGGTTGAGGAAAGTCGATGGAAATTCATCGTATATAGCAGTTATTTGCGTTCGCTGTCTCACATGAGAAACTATCAATTCTAATAGGTCCGTTGCCATCGAAACTGGGGCAAGGGTAGTCACTGCGCCGCAGTACATCGTTCGAGAAAGTAGCACATATAACAGGTTCACTGACATAACAACTGGGATGCTCATGTTTACTAAGACAGTTTTGGCTTAAAAGTTGTTGTCTTTTAATATAATACTTAAAAAATTAATCTGCTTACAAATACATTATTTATTTATTTTTAAATACATTTAATCCTATAAAATAATACCTAAAAAACGGGTAATGCTACATACCCCTTTTCTGATATTGTGACCTCGTAACGTATAGACACTTTGACATATCATCAAATATACGGTGTATAATGTATTAGAATGTTACAATGCGAAAAAAAAACTATTGGATAGAAGACATCGATTAATGTGCAGTAATAATCCACCTGTAGTCACTAATATTGATATAGATAAAACTATCTTGTTTAACTCACCATACAATTAAAATATCAAAAGTAATGTCTGGAGAATTTTCCTCACTTTTGTAAATAAACCTTTTTCTTGGTCCTCTATAACGTGCTATTAATTCAATAACATCATAATAAAGTTCTTGCTATACAGATATCATTCAAACAAGTATCAATAAATATAATTATAAGACATTAAAGACTTGAAATATCATTGATGTTAACACAAGATAATGTTATTGCAAGAACAATCTGAACTACCCTGTCGGTGTTAAATATGTATTCTCAAATGACGAAACAGTCATTTAAGCAGTCGATTCAATCCAAATGAAGGTACATATTTATGCCATCGACCGCCATTTAAACGGAGCTTCCGTGGCCACAAAACGATTCTGAAATAGAATATACTAATGCAATACGGTTTCATACAAATATGTTTGGAAAATAAAGCACAAAACCGGACAATCCTCAAACATAAAATCGACAATTGTTAAAAAAAAAGCTAACAATTTCAATAGTTTTCGTTGAACGTTCAGTTTTTAATGTGTATTTTTGGAATTAACATATGCTGGAAAAAGTGTTTAAGATACTAACGTGAATTAACTCATTATGGTAATAAGTAAATAAACTATCCTCAATAATTGAAAAGAGATCTGCATATTTATACAGGAGATAGACATAGTATCTAAAAATACAACAACCAGAATTTTAGATAAAAACAAAAGATGACCATAATTTTTGAAAGTATTGGTTTTATAAGCGAAGTAAGTTTACTTTAATCGAAGACAGATAGCAAATGTCAATTAGTAATAGATATAACTTATATTCTACATAATGCAACAAAATAATATCATACTTAGTTTATGGCCTACGCTAAAATTGACTTGGCGTCGATACTTTCTAGGTGTTTCCGTAAACTGCCGGAAAGTACCGACGCCAGGTCGGTTGACTTACCTGCGTCAAAAAAATCAAAAACTAGGCTGGATTTACAAGTGGGGAAATACAAATATTAACCAACATTTAAAGCAACAAATTAAAGCAAAAAAATCAAATAATGCATTTAGTCCAATTGTATGAAAGACATATTTATTTTTTACGAAGAAATAAAAATGAACAAATGATTAATTATATTTTTAAGTTTGTTTTTTTACTGAAAATTATTTTTGATTTCTAATCAGGTAAATGTAGCGTCGTTAGGGTAAAGGTAAGGGTTTTTTTACTGAAAATTATTTTTGATTTCTAATCAGGTAAAAGTAGCGTCGTTAGGGTAAAGGTTAGGGTTTTTTTCACTGAAAATTATTTTTTATTTCTAATCAGGTAAAAGTAGCGTCGTTAGGGTAAAGGTAAGGGTTTTTTTACTGAAAATTATTTTTGATTTCTAATCAGGTAAAAGTAGCGTCGTTAGGGTAAAGGTTAGGGGTTTTTTCACTGAAAATTATTTTTTATTTCTAATTAGGTAAAAGTAGCGTCGTTATGGTAAAGGTTAGGGTTTTTTTCACTGAAAATTATTTTTGATTTCTAATCATGTAAAAGTAGCGTCGTTAGGGTAAAGGTTAGGGTTTATTACTGAAAATTATTTTAGATTTCTAATCAGGTAAAAGTAGGGTCGTTAGGGTAAAGGTTAGGGTGTTTTTCACTGAAAATTATTTTTGATTTCTAATCAGGTAAAAGTAGCGTCGTTAGGGTAAAGGTTAGGGTTTTTTTCACTGAAAATTATTTTTGATTTCTAATCAGGTAAAAGTAGCGTCGTTAGGGTAAAGGTTAGGGTTTTTTTCATTGAAAATTATTTTTGATTTCTAATCAGGTAAAAGTAGCGTCGTTAGGGTAAAGGTTAGGGTTTTTTTACTGAAAATTATTTTTGATTTCTAATCAGGTAAAAGTTGCGTCGTTAGGGTAAAAGTTAGGGTTTTTTTACTGAAAATTATTTTTGATTTCTAATCATGTAAAAGTAGCGTCGTTAGGGTAAAGGTTAGGGTTTATTACTGAAAATTATTTTAGATTTCTAATCAGGTAAAAGTAGGGTCGTTAGGGTAAAGGTTAGGGTGTTTTTCACTGAAAATTATTTTTGATTTCTAATCAGGTAAAAGTAGCGTCGTTAGGGTAAAGGTTAGGGTTTTTTTCACTGAAAATTATTTTTGATTTCTAATCAGGTAAAAGTAGCGTCGTTAGGGTAAAGGTTAGGGTTTTTTTCATTGAAAATTATTTTTGATTTCTAATCAGGTAAAAGTAGCGTCGTTAGGGTAAAGGTAAGGGTTTTTTTCACTGAAAATCATTTTTGATTTCTAATCAGGTAAAAGTAGCGTCGTTAGGGTAAAGGTTAGGGTTTTTTTCACTGAAAATTATTTTTGATTTCTAATCAGGTAAAAGTAGCGTCGTTAGGGTAAAGGTTAGGGTTTTTTTCATTGAAAATTATTTTTGATTTCTAATCAGGTAAAAGTAGCGTCGTTAGGGTAAAGGTTAGGGTTTATTACTGAAAATTATTTTTGATTTCTAATCAGGTAAAAGTAGCGTCGTTAGGGTAAAGGTAAGGGTTTTTTTCATTGAAAATTATTTTTGATTTCTAATCAGGTAAAAGTAGCGTCGTTAGGGTAAAGGTTAGGGTTTTTTTCATTGAAAATTATTTTTGATTTCTAATCATGTAAAAGTAGCGTCGTTAGGGTAAAGGTAAGGGTTTTTTTCATTGAAAATTATTTTTGATTTCTAATCAGGTAAAAGTAGCGTCGTTAGGGTAAAGGTTAGGGTTTTTTTCATTGAAAATTATTTTTGATTTCTAATCAGGTAAAAGTAGCGTCGTTAGGGTAAAGGTTAGGGTTTTTTTCACTGAAAATTATTTTTGATTTCTAATCAGGTAAAAGTAGCGTCGTTAGGGTAAAGGTTAGGGTTTTTTTCATTGAAAATTATTTTTGATTTCTAATCATGTAAAAGTAGCGTCGTTAGGGTAAAGGTAAGGGTTTTTTTCACTGAAAATTATTTTTGATTTCTAATCAGGTAAAAGTAGCGTCGTTAGGGTAAAGGTTAGGGTTTTTTTCACTGAAAATTATTTTTGATTTCTAATCATGTAAAAGTAGCGTCGTTAGGGTAAAGGTAAGGGTTTTTTTCACTGAAAATCATTTTTGATTTCTAATCAGGTAAAAGTAGCGTCGTTAGGGTAAAGGTTAGGGTTTTTTTCACTGAAAATTATTTTTGATTTCTAATCAGGTAAAAGTAGCGTCGTTAGGGTAAAGGTTAGGGTTTTTTTCATTGAAAATTATTTTTGATTTCTAATCATGTAAAAGTAGCGTCGTTAGGGTAAAGGTAAGGGTTTTTTTCATTGAAAATTATTTTTGATTTCTAATCAGGTAAAAGTAGCGTCGTTAGGGTAAAGGTTAGGGTTTTTTTCATTGAAAATTATTTTTGATTTCTAATCAGGTAAAAGTAGCGTCGTTAGGGTAAAGGTTAGGGTTTTTTTCACTGAAAATTATTTTTGATTTCTAATCAGGTAAAAGTAGCGTCGTTAGGGTAAAGGTAAGGGTTTTTTTCACTGAAAATCATTTTTGATTTCTAATCAGGTAAAAGTAGCGTCGTTAGGGTAAAGGTTAGGGTTTTTTTCACTGAAAATTATTTTTGATTTCTAATCAGGTAAAAGTAGCGTCGTTAGGGTAAAGGTTAGGGTTTTTTTCATTGAAAATTATTTTTGATTTCTAATCAGGTAAAAGTAGCGTCGTTAGGGTAAAGGTTAGGGTTTTTTTCACTGAAAATTATTTTTGATTTCTAATCAGGTAAAAGTAGCGTCGTTAGGGTAAAGGTTAGGGTTTTTTTCATTGAAAATTATTTTTGATTTCTAATCAGGTAAAAGTAGCGTCGTTAGGGTAAAGGTAAGGGTTTTTTTCACTGAAAATCATTTTTGATTTCTAATCAGGTAAAAGTAGCGTCGTTAGGGTAAAGGTTAGGGTTTTTTTCACTGAAAATTATTTTTGATTTCTAATCAGGTAAAAGTAGCGTCGTTAGGGTAAAGGTTAGGGTTTTTTTCATTGAAAATTATTTTTGATTTCTAATCAGGTAAAAGTAGCGTCGTTAGGGTAAAGGTAAGGGTTTTTTTCACTGAAAATCATTTTTGATTTCTAATCAGGTAAAAGTAGCGTCGTTAGGGTAAAGGTTAGGGTTTTTTTCACTGAAAATTATTTTTGATTTCTAATCAGGTAAAAGTAGCGTCGTTAGGGTAAAGGTTAGGGTTTTTTTCATTGAAAATTATTTTTGATTTCTAATCAGGTAAAAGTAGCGTCGTTAGGGTAAAGGTAAGGGTTTTTTTCACTGAAAATCATTTTTGATTTCTAATCAGGTAAAAGTAGCGTGGTTAGGGTAAAGGTTAGGGTTTATTACTGAAAATTATTTTAGATTTCTAATCAGGTAAAAGTAGGGTCGTTAGGGTAAAGGTTAGGGTGTTTTTCACTGAAAATTATTTTTGATTTCTAATCAGGTAAAAGTAGCGTCGTTAGGGTAAAGGTTAGGGTTTTTTTCACTGAAAATTATTTTTGATTTCTAATCAGGTAAAAGTAGCGTCGTTAGGGTAAAGGTTAGGGTTTTTTTCATTGAAAATTATTTTTGATTTCTAATCAGGTAAAAGTAGCGTCGTTAGGGTAAAGGTAAGGGTTTTTTTCACTGAAAATCATTTTTGATTTCTAATCAGGTAAAAGTAGCGTCGTTAGGGTAAAGGTTAGGGTTTTTTTCACTGAAAATTATTTTTGATTTCTAATCAGGTAAAAGTAGCGTCGTTAGGGTAAAGGTTAGGGTTTTTTTCATTGAAAATTATTTTTGATTTCTAATCAGGTAAAAGTAGCGTCGTTAGGGTAAAGGTAAGGGTTTTTTTCACTGAAAATCATTTTTGATTTCTAATCAGGTAAAAGTAGCGTCGTTAGGGTAAAGGTTAGGGTTTTTTTCACTGAAAATTATTTTTGATTTCTAATCAGGTAAAAGTAGCGTCGTTAGGGTAAAGGTTAGGGTTTTTTTCATTGAAAATTATTTTTGATTTCTAATCAGGTAAAAGTAGCGTCGTTAGGGTAAAGGTTAGGGTTTTTTTACTGAAAATTATTTTTGATTTCTAATCAGGTAAAAGTTGCGTCGTTAGGGTAAAAGTTAGGGTTCTTTTACTGAAAATTATTTTTGATTTCTAATCAGGTAAAAGTAGCGTCGTTAGGGTAAAGGTAAGGGTTTTTTTCATTGAAAATTATTTTTGATTTCTAATCAGGTAAAAGTAGCGTCGTAAGGGTAAAGGTTAGGGTTTTTTTCACTGAAAATTATTTTTGATTTCTAATCATGTAAAAGTAGCGTCGTTAGGGTAAAAGGTTAGGGTTTTTTTCACTGAAAATTATTTTTGATTTCTAATCAGGTAAAAGTAGCGTCGTTAGGGTAAAGGTTAGGTTTATTTTACTGAAAATTATTTTTTATTTCGTTAGAGTTATAGTTTAGGGTTATGGTTAGTTTTTTGGGTTTTTTTTTTCTTGAACATTTTTTAGCAATTAGTTTTTCTTCCTGGCAAAGGTTTATTACGCAACAGCCAGTGATTGCTTGTGAAAATTAACTGCAATACTTTCGCGTTTCAATCAGTTGAAATGTTTACATGTCGTCTTCTTACTCTCTCTCAATTTGATTGTCTAACCGCTTCCGTACTTTCCGGCGGTTTTCTTAAAATCTGGAAAGTATCGACGCCAAGTCGATTTTAGCGTGGTTCCTAATCTAAGAAAATACCAAATATTCCACTCATCTTTGTAAGTTGCAATTTAAAAGCATGTGACCCAGATCTTATCCATATTTCAGTAATGATGAAATGTTCTGCTGGCGTGGCCCCTGTCCTATCCAAACTTCATAATAAATGCTTTGCAGAGTGGTGCTTGCCTGATAGCTGGAAAATTGTCTCTGTGGTAACCGTTTTAAGAACTCTGGCGAAACAACTGCCCCGAAAAATAATCGTCACATAAATCTATTTCTGCTGTTTGCTAAAATCTTTGAATCATTTATCAATCTAGCGATAGTTCACCACTTTTCTAAAGCGCATATTGTAACGGTCATCTCCGAACATATATACCGCACACTGGATAAGTTTGGTTAAACTATGGCGGTTTCGATCAATACTTCTAAACCCTTTGACAAGGTTTGAAATTAAAGTGTTCTCAGGAAAATCGTACGTATGACTGGACTAAGATTTTTCATAATCAAATATTACATAACCAAAAATAACATTCAGGTTATCCGCCAGTCGTCGATACCTTGACCTATATTATACCTGATCTTCATAAAAGACCGCCTTTTTTAAATCGCGCCTGAGATGGGTGTATTTGCTGGTTACACCCGCTCGATTTCTGACATGAGGACAAATTAAATGGCAACATGAGCAAGGAAATGGCTTAATCCTTGTAAATTATCATTCATTATGTAGTAAAATTTGGAAGTAAATAGATGGTAACATTTAATGCTAGCAAAACAAAGCTCCTTTACCTTTAACAAATCCAAAAGAAACTTTCGAACCACCGATTGTCATGGCCGATAGTACCCTTCCAGTGAATACAACGTTTAAACTCGTCGGAATGTGCTCCGATAACTTACTGTAATTGTACACTTATCATAGTAAATTCTCTAGTCTACCCGACTAGTAGCAAAGTCACACCCTTTCTCTACACAGGTTCCGAGAGATTTTATACTCTTATAGCTTCTTTTCTTGGACTGCTTTCCTTTATAATTCCCTCCTTTCTTTCTGTTTATCCAACCGTTCCAACATGTAGAAATATAAATGTGATATGATCAATAAAAAACTTGCTGTTCAACTGTATACAAAAATTGCCCGTGTATAAATCTGCCCCTCCCCCTATCGCAATAGCAATATGCCTTGTTTGAAGTGAACAAAAGTCTAAAAGGGACAGAATGTGTCTGGCGTACTCATATTGAGGGGTCCACTAGAAGAAATCATTTTGGGGGATTTTAATAGAGTTCTCAACACATAATTTTGAGCAATAATCACAAACCAAATCGTAAATAAGATTTGACAGGTCACGAGGGCATACATCACATTTGATAAATATACGTATATGTAGACAAATACGAAGGATGCATAGGAGAAACAAAATTACTATTAGACTTAGATGTAATTACCACAAACTTAGTATGCGACAAAAATCACTAAACATTTCCACAAGACGGCACATGCATCAAATAAAATCAAATGCGTTTTAAGAGAAAGCAGGATCCCGTCCACATTTGCACGCATACAAAGAGATCAAAATGGATATTAAATCTTAAAACGCACACATCAATTCTGGAGAAGGGGGTGGTTGATTTTAATATAAATATGTTTGTAAAAGACTCCGAAGTATCATGTTTTTTGCTAAAAAAACGTTTTAATTAGAAAAAGAAAACGAAACGGCGAGTACGTTAAAAACTCGATTTACAAAAAAGAGAGGTTCTTTTTACAGGTCAAAGAGTACAATTTCACTTCTCACACGAACACATGAACATTATTAAATGGCATTTGAAAAGTTTTAAATGTTTAGTTTTCCAGAAAAGTTCATATTGCATCAATTTGTTTTAAAAGCCATTTTTTATCAAAACGACTATTCAAAATATAGGAATTTTTACATGAGACTAATTTACTATTTTGTAAATGTGAAAACTTCATGTTCGGCTTAGAATAACGTTATATATATATATAGTAGTGTTAGTTGTTTGTGTGAACACAAACAACTATTACTACACTTGCTGTTATGTAAGATTTTAAGGAAAAATAAATAGCAAGTCCAATTTCGATTAATTAATTTTGTTCCTTCCAGCTTACAACCTACCCGCTACATTTCATTGCCCTCATCCCTTTTAAAACATACTACAATGCTTCAAGCAAACTACCATTTTCTCTCTCTCTCTCTCTCTCTCTCTCTCTCTCTCTCTATATATATATATATATATATATATATATATATATATATATATATATATATATATATATATGGAATAGTAAAAAAAGGAAACGTAAATATTATTTATGCATTCATCAACGTTTTGTCTTTATTTCAAGACTTCATCAGAAAGATTGGTTTCAAAGAATTAATACACAAGTACAAATATTTGAAAACTTTTTCAAATATTTGTACTTTTGTGTTATTTCTTCAAGCCAATCTTCCCGAAAAAATCTTTAAATAAAGACGAAACATTGATGAATGCATAAATAATATTTTTGGTCTGCCTTTTTTTTATTTTCCATTTCGCTGGGATATTATTTCCATTTGCATTCATATATCTAAATACATGTTTATTTATGAGTGGGTGTAATTGAGAAGCAAGAGAGACAAATGCTTGACACAGAATATTTCGTATTACTTGAGGTGCATAATGTGCTTGCAAAAGCATGAATGATTTGTTTTCTATTATGTCACACAATCTCAACCCCTCAGATGACACATGTCAAATTTCAAAATGAAAAGATATGGATGGCGACTACAACATCACTTGCCTTTGATTCAACTGTGATATTTGCTGACAAGCGCAGTATATACATGTAAATATAGTGCACACACACGCACACACACACACATATATATATATATATATATATATATATATATATATATATATATATATATATATATATATGAGGATATAACAGAAGATATTTCATACAATGAAATGTCGTGGAGAGAGAATGCGTGACCGACAGAATGGAAAATACTATTTCATACAGTAAAAATAAAAAGCAAATCAACAAGAAATTAAGCAGTGGCAGATCAAAGAATGCCTTAAAAACCAGAATTTTTTGTAATTTATTGAGAAAAGGGACAAAACTGGAAAAACGACAAGAAACGGAATGTTTAGCATTTTAACGTTTGACGGTCGTGAGAGACGGATAAGAGCACTTTTGATGCACTTGCAGCCTAAAGAGAGAGAATTCATTCCTAAAGAGGATACAGTTTCTAAGGTCAGATTTCTGGCAAAAAGTATTCTTGGGTATTACTAGAATGTTGGTGGGGTTATTGTGTTTGATGTCGTTTATTCTCATACGGAATTTGATATTTCTCGCTGTTTCGCCAGTCATGAGGCTCATTTCTTTTTTATAGAAGCAGGCTTAGAAAGAAGTGTCGTTATAGGTGGAGTGGGAACAACGTTGAGTATTAAGTAGAAGCTTTAATGAACAGCCCGTTTTATGTATTTTAATTCGTTTTGCATATTCATATGAGGGCATGGGTGTGTAAATGATATTCGTGTATATATGTGTGTATCTTTGTAAAATGATTGTTCTCTTCATATTTCTGCATTTTAGATGTATATCGAAGGGTGAATAGGTTTACAAGCATATATGTATGTATGCGTGTATGCATGTTGAAATCTATCCTTTACATGCACAAATGTCTATGCGTTTTGTTAATAGTCAAAGTCATGTATGTTGGGGCGTTCTGGTTTTATATTTGTATATATATATATATATATATATATATATATATATATATATATATATACAAATATATTTTCATTATATACGTATATAATATATATAATATATATGTAATATATATATATATATATGTGTGTAATATATATATGTGTATGTGTATAGTTATTTATGTTAGCGTATATTTACAGATGTGTACTAAACTTGTCTCTGATGTATGATTATGTTTGTATATGTGTATTGATTATGTTTGTATATGTGTATATGTATGTTTGCATATATATATATATATATATATATATATATATATATATATATAATGTGTGTATATCATTGCGTGCATGCATATAAACTGTGTCCATCGCTTTATTGCAGATTACAAAATAATCAATATTTCAGTAAATATAAGTTATAAAAAGCTGAAAATTACACCATCCAAGGACTGTATTAAGGTGAGATAAATCCTAAAATTTCATCAAAATTCATGTCATATTTAAAAAGTTATGTTATTTTTTTAATATTCAAGGAATTTTCACCGTCCATCGCTTTATTGCAAGTCTTCTAAGATAATGTTTTAGCTCAATAAAACAATACCAAAGCATCATAAATTTATATTGAACACATTTTCTGGGGAAAATTAACAAAAACAAAGGCACATCCCGAGGGCTAAGTGTCAAACAAACGAATTATTTGTCCACATATCCCCCATGTTTTGAAATTACATTGAACAACCTTTTGTCCACCGAGGAGGTCAATTGTTTGATCTGAGATGGAGTAATGGTTCTGGCAACGTCGACTATTTTGTTCCAAAGGGCATCCTTCGAAGAAAACTGCTCTCCTCCTTCATAAACTCCTCGTTTCAATATTGACCATAGGTGTTCGATGGGGTTAAGGTCCGGAGAACACGGTGGCCAGGACATGAGGGTTTCTCCAACAAAGCCCTGAGATCCAAGGAAGGATGTAGTTGCCCTAGCAGCATGAGATGGGGCATTGTCATGCATAAAAATAATCTTAAAACGACGTGACAAGGGAAGATCATCTAGCCATGGTAACAAATTCTTATTTAGAAAGGCAGTGTAGGCATTGCTGGTGAGCTTGACACCTTCTGGCACTCGGAATGGTCCACATAGCTTATCCCCAATAATTCCCGCCCAAAACATTATGCCTCCACCTCCCTGTTGGCGACGAAATCTATAAGGCGTTGGAGTTCCATTTGGATTCCAAACTTTGGCCCATCCGTCCGGTCCATCAAGGGTAGCACGAGCCTCATCTGTAAACAGAACATTTTGGCAATCCATTTTCATATATTTTTGTGCCCAAGCCAATCGTTTTTCTTTGTGGGTTTGGCTCAATGGAGGCCTTGGAATAGGTTTGATGTTCTTTGCCATTTCATTCGGTACATTGCATCGGGCTAGTCTGGACCTTGGTATGACTCCAGCCCTCGCAAAAATTGTTGCACTGGTGCTGTTTGGGTTGCGCACAATCTCTCTACGAATTTTTCGAAGATCCCGATCAGAAAGGTTCCTCCTTGTGCCCTTATCTTTCCTGGACTTGATGTTGGGGTTCTTGACGAATGTAGCTAAAGTTCGGGGATCCCTTTTTAGTTCTGTGGCTAAATTTATGATCGAGAGTCCTTCTGCTAGTCCTGCAATAATCCTCTGCTTCTCGGTAGCTGTTAAACGTCCTTTTTTGGCATTTTATGAGACCTGCAATAAAGCAATGGACGGTGAAAATTCCTTGAATATTAAAAAAATAACATAACTTTTAAAATATGACATGAATTTTGATGAAATTTTAGGATTTATCTCACCTTAATACAGTCCTTGGATGGTGTAATTTTCAGCTTTTTATACCTTATATTTACTGAAATATTGATTATTTTGTAATCTGCAATAAAGCGGTGGACACAGTTTAGGTGGGTCACAGTTGAATATATACATATTTATTTGTGGCTGTGTGGTCTTTAATGTACGTCTGCCTGATAGACTACGGACATATTTGACCATCATGCACGGGAGTCTCTTTTTTATCAAGGCTCAAAGGTCACTCGAGGAAAAGGGTTCATAGGTGTCAGGTGAATGCGTGAGATAACACCAATGAAGATTTGTAATGATGGTGGAAATTGGGCAGAATTTGATCATTTACTAGGACGGCGCAAGAAGAATTTGTTTACATTGGACTTGAAAACGGCCATGTTGTAGTCGACGGGGAACCAGTCCTGCTGGATTGTGTTAAAAAGACGAGTAGTTCTATTATACAAACTTTGCTCATAGAAGGTTTGCTTGGTTTTAGGCAGTAAAAAATGGAAATCATTGACAGTGGCTGTAGCTAAAGTTTGTTTGTGAATCTTTTAATGGGAGGGTGCATAAACTGAAGCTCAGTCGAGCACCTGATATGAAAATAACGACAGAGTAGAGAAAGACTTTTAACCACTTTTCTGTGAAAAATAGGTATTAGGGAAAAGAAAGGGACATCACTCACTAGATTTCGAAGTCGGTGTTGTGCCCTCAGCAGCACCTCCCGAGATGTGACAACAGTACTCGATCTTATGGTGTATTTGACTCTCATACAAGTAGAGGATTTTGTAGGGAGTGAGATACATTCTGGAACGCTAGAATTATCCAACCATTTTTACAGCAACCTTGGCTACAGATGTATTGTATATCTTCCATTTCAGTTCTAGAGTGAGGATCAGTTCCAGACGTTTGTCCAAGTAGCAGGTTCCTTTAAGACGAGACTCATTCATTTGTATTAGAGTCAAATGGGGATCCGAGCGTTGATGGTGAAAAGAGAGAAGCTTGTGTTTAGACGCATTAAAAGTAACCAGACACTTTTATCGCCATTGCACCACGTGCTCAAGGTGTTTTTAGGTTGATGTGGCCGACAACTTCTCGATTTATCACGGATTCAAGCAACTTACTCATGATACACAGGAGACTGATTGGTCTGCAAAGACCGATCTACAGTATCTTTGAATACTGGCAGACTGAAGGGTGTTTTCCAATGTGTTAGGAATATTTTTCGTTCTAGCAACTTTGTACGAAATTACGTACGTATTTCCGAGTACGACAGTAGGATTCTCGAGTTCGACAAGATTCATCTCAAGAATATCAGAGTTTACATCGGCCGAAACGTTGTGAGAATAGCATCCAAGATGTGAACAGTAGTTCGAAGCATCGTAATAATACAAATTATCAATCCCATATATAATTTCGATTATTCGAACTACTATTCTCATCTTGAGTGTTATAATCACAACGTTACGGCCGCTATAACTCCCGGCCTTCTTCAGGTGTATATTTTCGAACTGGGGAACACTTCTGTCGAACTCGGAAATCTGGACGGAATTTCGAACGGAACCCTTTATTTAATCCATGGGAGTAGCATCCTCTCGACTCGGAAAAGTCTTCATTTTTCACATGGCCGGCACCTTCAACATTCAGATGACTATCACTTAAAACTGAATGTTACACAGTACTATATTCCCTGCGCCGCGGGTCCTTACAGACAGATCTAGTACGAATTTTGATAGCCTTAAACGTTCCTGTTTTAATGTGCAGTCTTACTATTAACTACTTTTATCACTACATATAACTCACTGTTTTTTTAAGCTATCCAGCGGTGGCCGAATGATTCTAGGTGTCGGGATTTTATTTGTAAAATAGTCGTAGCCCGGTTTCGAATCACGCGACCAGTAGTGAATAGTTATATCTCTATGCTGATGAGTTCTGATTAAAATGGACGAAACGTATACGTACATGGATAATAAACAAAAAAACAAATATGTATATATATATATATATATATATATATATATAATATTATTTCATGTATCCACATAAACTGTTATAATGAGATATAATAGTTTATGTATCGATTTTCAGTATTTACTTCAACAGTGAGTAGAGCTAGGAAGTAGGTTATGAAAATATATTTATGGCAGATGCTTCCGCGTTACATTCATGTAGAGAATCGCCAGGCTAAAATACATGGAGTTTGTGTTGTCGGGTGTTTTTATATATACATGTGATGTTTAGTCTAGCTTGTTACCCAATCAGATTCATTGTAATTCCCTCTCACGGGTTAATGTTTCCATTAGCTAATCGTTGTGCTTCTTAAAAATTAAGGTTCAGTTGATTTTACTTCCCATTTTATGGTTCTGTTTTCTATAGGGTGGCCCATTCCTGTTTTTCTGTTATGTTGAAATAATAGGTGACCTTATTTTAACACGTCATTGATTGTATTTCTATTTTAGGTTGAAGTTAGTTTAGTTTTTTATTTATTTGTTCATTTATTTATTTATTATGTATTGTTATATATATATATATATATATATATATATATATATATATATATTATACATGTGTCTATATATATATATATTATAATCTTATATATTATTTATAATTAATGGTTTCCATTTTGAATTAAGTTCTATACTAGGTCTGCTTAGAAAGTTATTGTTGCCCAACATATGCGCTGCTTCTTTGAGTTGTCTTATTCTCCACCGTTTTTCTTAATCAATAATCATCGTCCCATAAGAATAGATGGTTTCCCTTTTCCCTAGATACTTGACTTTTCTGATATCTCCACGTATTACAGCTTTCCGGTGTTATTCTAGCCTTACTTTTTTGTGGACGACATGTCTCACCTTTGTATATATTTCCCACACTTTCATTGGATCGCATACACACAGTTCTTAGTCATACTTTTTCCGTAGGATGGTTTGACTCTCACAAGATGCTTTCGAAGATGTGAGTCGCTTTTAAATACTGCCCTGATGTCATATTAATTACATATTCTTTGGATTTTTCCGACAAGCTTTTCATATATGGTATACAAACTGTTGTGAGTTTCGGGTGGTGTCCCTTGGTGTTTGGTATAGATTTTTTGGAGCTGATTTAATGCTGTCGTAATTGTTGTTTCGGTGGAGGGTTTCACTTAAGCTCTCCATCTTCTCTAGATATGTATTGTTGTTACTACATATTGTCTTTGTTCAAAGTTGTAGGCAGCGGACGGTTCCTTTCTTTACATTATATGGATGGTGGGAGTCCAAATTTGAATACTGTCCATTAAAAGTTACTTTCGATATATAGATGACCTAAACCAATGATCAGTGCGAGTTATCAGCAAATCTGAGAAGAATAATTTGTTATTATGTCCTTTTTTCCATCGTGAACTGTATAGATGGACGGATAGAGTTCACATGGTCTAGTAATGTTTAATCATCTTCTTGGTGAGGCCAGAGTATAAATGTGTAATCCACATACCGTAGCCACATTGTCGACTTTAGTGGTGTTGATCCTAACGCCATTTCCTCGAAATATTCCATGTATACATTGGCCAGTACTGGAGACAATGGCGATCCTATAGCTAGACCTTTTTCCTGTCGGTATATATCTATTCCTATCGCGAAATATGTTGGTCTTACACAGAAGGTCAACATCTCACATAGATTATTAATCGGGATACAAGTGCGTTTCTTTAGTGAAGTATCTGAAGTCAACTTATTCCGTACCACGGTCAGAGTCTCTTTCGTGTACATTCTCACTACATCTAGACGCACCATCTGGTTGGAATGAATGGAAGTATTGTTGATTTTTTTCTACGAAGTGAGCTGAATTCTTTACATACAATGGAGATTTTCATGAATCGGCTCAATGAACCTTGGGTGTTGATGATGGGCCTTAATGTAATACCATCTTTGTTAATTTTAGGAATGCCGTATAGGTGTGGTAGCTTGCTGTAATGCTGAACTAGCTGGCTGTATTTTGGAGGTGGTATTAGGTTTTACTTATTACCGAGCATTTGCTTCCTCTCTGTTTTCAAAGTCGGATTCTTTTTCTTTTTACTTTAAATTAGCCACCAGATCATATTGGATCTGCCAATTTCTTAGAATATTCCTCTCTATATCAATTAACACTGTAGCTTTACTTTTGTCTGCTGATAGTATTATGATCACTGCGTAGTGACTTGATAGTCAATACTTATTCCTTTGAGATGTCAGGTTTTGGAGGCTTTAATTCTCGATTGCTTGTCTCACCTTAGCTTATCTCTTTGCGTCTTGGGTTTATTCAAGGCTACCTCTTCTATTGGAGCTATCATTTCTGAGGATGGAATCCGCTTGATCGTTGTGGCGAAGCTGAGACCTTAGTGCAGTACTGATTCCTCAGAGGAAGTCAACTGCCGTTTATTTGTGTTCACAATAGCTCTTATTGGTGAATGGTTGTTATGGGGTCTTATGTCCTTTAATTTCAGTGTTCCAACTTCTTTATTTAGCGAGATTTAACCTACTTAAATTATTTAAGGAATTTCGAACGGAACCCTTTATTTAATCAACGGGGATAGAATGCTCTCGTTTGGTCAGCCATGACTATGAGAAGTCTTCACTACTTCGCAATTCTTTGCGTCGCCCGCACTGATGATTAAACTTTTAACCTTTAGATGACTATCACTTAGAACTAAATTTTACTTTAATAATACATATAATATATTATCATATTAACATAAAAAAAATGAAATTGTAACACGAACTGAACGATTCATGTTCTTCCAACGAACGGTAAAAATAGTGCAGTGTATTTTGGAAGTTTGTTTTGCGCGCAAAGTAATAGAGGTTACTTTTTTCTGTATATTCTAAAAAGTTGCCTTGCGAATAATATAGTTTCGTTATTATATTATATATAATCGGCAAATTGTATTGTTTCGTATGTTTAGGAGTGTAGTGATTAATGTGAAGTGTGCGAGCGCAAAGTGTAAAACAAAAAAGTCATTGTAATAAAATGTCTCTAGTATTTCTTACGGTACAATAGGTTACGGTAAGAGTAGTTGTGATTTAGAAAGAGAGTTATGTCCTGCGACTCCCGCTTTGACATCGGTAAAAAAAAGAAGAAACGGTTGCGCCGATTTAATATAAAATTCGACAAAATCGAATTGAAACGAAATTTAATTTTTCCTGACACGTACCAGAATAGCTTTTCGTGTGCGGGTTTTGATTATTAACCTATATCGAATAGGGGGTAAATTCCATTTTACTTCATATGTTACGAGAAAAATACCCGTCCCAGAACAAGCACAATAAATTTCCTGAAAAAAGATAGTTTTACAACACTTTTATGCCTATTTACGAAGATTAAAATAAAGATATAATAATACTAAACTATATTATTATAATCCTTATTCTAATTTTAAAATCCATTGCATAATATTGATACTAGAAAATGTCTTTAATCAAGGCTTTAATCAAGACGAAATTGAAATCTTACTTAATTGGTAGTTAATAACTATGAATAAAATTCAATGCAAATTTGATATATTTGTAATTTTAAAAAGGAGATTATGCACATATAATGTCCCCTAAAAGCCCTTTAAATAACCTCAAAGAAACTGATATTTGGGGAATATTTATTAATAGCTATTGTTAAAATTTCACAAAATCGGAGAATCTGAATTTTTACGAAAGGGCCTCTGCCCCCTTTTTACCCTTTGTACATAAAACTAAATTAAACTAAATATAGTCCGCATTTAGACTACTTACGCGTAGAAGATGCGTTCCAAAAGTAATAATGATCAGTTTATTATTCGTATGACACGGTTGTATACAAAAATCTTTCTGAAACCTAAATCCCATTGACAAATATATATATATATATATATATATATATATATATATATATATATATATATATATATATATATAAGTATGTATATAAAAAAATAAAATGAAAAAAAGTTTATATTGTGTTATAACTTTTTATCATTTATTTTTCTATTTATTTATTTTGTGACGTGTAGGAATATAAGTTGTTCTGTAAAGAAAAATAGTTTTTTCTTGTTGATGGTATGGAGAACAAAATTTTCGACTGATCCTTCAGTCTTCATCGGTGTTTGGGGTTTGCGTGTGTACGGTGGGAGGTTTTCCCAGGAAATGAGGGGGAAAGAGTAGAAAAATCATAAATTAAATATGTGTATATATATATCACATGAGAGACAGCGCTAACACTGATTTGTACTTTTTGCTTTACGACATATCAACATTATCGAAGTTAATTTATACCTATTGTAAATCATTGATTATATACTATTAGATGAACACATTTTTTATTGTGTCATTAGCTGGGAGGAAATTCCGGGTTCATGCCTTTTCTTCAGTTATTAGTATGTAATTGAACATAATATTTTCGAGGTAGCATGTGAACTCATCATAAACGATAACATAACCTTTGACGATATCCAATATGTTCATATTTACTTGCCTCCCCAGAAGAGCCAACTTAAACACAAGATCGGTTTTTAATGTTTCGAAAATCCAGATCCCCATAAATTGGCACTCTTGATTGGAACAAAAATGAAAATTGCCTCCTTCTATGAGAACTTATTTTTACGTAACCGAGGACAGAATAGATGAAGTGCAGAATCAGAACATATACTACACTTTCTTTCGAGCCAAACGGCCAAGAATGTTCACCTCCGGTATCCAGTATGTTAATCACACACACACGCAGAAATATACAAACAGTTGCGTGAAAAGTTAAAACCGGTAAAAAAGGATGTTTATATGACGAGATACATATTAAAGTGAATCGAACATTGTTAAAACTGATCTGTCGACAGTGCGTACGGTATGATGCGATAAATAGACACCGTAACCGATGTGTACCTCACTTAAATATATATGAATTGAGTGTTCAGTTGAGATGAGACAGTACGTGTATTTGCTAGGAAAGACCACCGAAAAAGTTGCCCTGGAAGTAAATATAACTTTCTCCTTACGCACGAGCAGCTTCGTATCCCTGTGGTAAAAATAAAAGTACTTAAAACTGACGTGTCTATTTTTACATTCCTGGCATAGACGACCACATCACACATCAAATCAGCCCTTTTCCTTCTTACTCAAACGGTTCCGTTACCGACGTAGACTTTTATTCTTAGTCTACTGAAAATATATATTTTATCTGCAGGGAAAAAACTCATTTACATTGTCTCACAATTGTCTTTGACAAAAGAAGAAGTTATGTTTTCTTCTGAAGTTAGTTTATTGCTTTTGTGTTTCGTGGGGAAATACGTAAAATGATACCTTGTTAAATATCGAATGTGCCATAATAGACTGATATGAATGTGAGGTGTCTTAAAGAAAGAAAAAATATGACCTCTGTGAGTTGAGGAAATAACAGATGATTTTAGGATGTGTCATTCTATGGAGGAACGTCAAGCTTAATGTAGGCATGCCCTATCTATTAACTAAAAAATGAAGGAATGCAAGAAATCACAACGGAATGCAGATATAAGAAGAATATATGAGCGTGATTCGGGATTGTTACCTAACTGTGCCAGAAAAATTAAAGAATTAAGAAATTTAAAAAAAAGGTTTTGACTGTAATTCAACCGAACCGAATTTCATGCAACCCACTTTCTGCCTTTTTTCTCAAAGTGTTGACTGTCATTCAATTTCCAACAAAATTTCGTGCAACCCACTTTCTCTCTGCCTTTCTCTCTCCAATCCAAAATCGTTTCCCTTCCTTCCCAGCTGTCCTCTTCATTTATATCACCTGATATCCACATATGAAAATCAGACCACCATAAACACCTGCAGCTAGGAAGAGAAGCCCTTTTTAAATCTGCATACGACATGCGAAGCACCTCCTTCTTCCCCCTGATGGTGAGTGTTCCTCTGTATTGTCACAGGATCCAATCAATAATAACATGTGACATTAACTACCTCCCTGGCCACTCTATTTGACCATAACTTGAAGACGACTGGAAGACTTATTCAATAATATACTGTATATTAAATATTCGTCCCGTAATACGGTACGACTTTATTCCTTTTAGACGACCTGAATGGCACAGGACTTAAAGATATCTAGGGATTTGATAATATATTGCCAAGAATAGAACCTGTTGTCATTAGCTAATACACCCATCTCAGATGCGATTGGATCGTAGGATGTCGTTTAAGATTAAAAACAATATACATCCTAGTATCAACGCCTGGAACGCATTCACATCGATGTAGTGTTTCCAGTATGTACGGTCATCGAAAACTACTACGATCTCTCTTTATCTAAGAAGGATCTAATTGTATTAAATATTCGTCCCGTAATATAGTACTAGTTTATTCGACCTAAATGTCAGAGGCCTTAAAGATATCTAGAGTGTCCGCTCTAATTTCATCTAACTTATGCAGTTTGTAGTATATACGTTCAGAGTTAACGGTTAGAATATATGCAATAGAACGGAATGGCCGAACTATATACCATTGATCAGAGGTGGATTTTAGCCTTTTAACGGTGTTAATCTATCGATAGATCGATTAATTATTTACTGATTTTAATGGGAAGCGGGTGTGTAGTAATAACGAATGTTCAAAGAAACGCAAATCACTCTGTCCGTAGATCACAACGCCCTCTATCAACTTCCAAAGCAGATCTCACCGTTCGTCACACGTGCACTTACTTCGCACCGAATCGTTTTAAGACGGTAAGAGACCCGCTTTTATTATACTGAGGCACACCTAATTTGCATGCGTGCAACGTGACTTCCCGAGACTCTGCGTGAACCGTACGTAATAAAGGTTCATGGACGTCATGTTGAATTCTTTTCTTTCATCTGCAGCGCACAGGACAGCCAAACACGAGGACGTTTCGCAGGTAAGCCCCCTTCATGTTCCCCATGTTCATGGGGCGATTATTTTGCTGATTAGTCTTTTCGACAGAGTTCTTTAAAACTGGTACCACAGAAACAATTTCTAGCTATCAGAGAAGCAAGATCAATGCGTTTGTTATAGAGTTTAGAGAGAACTGGCTATTTGCGACAGAGTGGGAAGTATCCTTGAATATCAAAGTAGATATTGAGAAGTTTAGGTTCTGTTTACATAATGCTAGGATATCTGGGTATTTTATGTGGAGGGAGTATTCTACATCTTCGTGATTTGTTCTAAGTCCTCGGATATTTATGAAGGAGAGCCTTAGGATAGGATACGATTTGCTTAGTTTTAGGGATGTCTCATCTGATTATTTCTTTTATTTTGTTTTTAACATCAGTTTTTTTTTTGTTTTGACAGAGGGGTTGAAGAATGTGGGTGTCGTTTGGATGTAAAAAACAGTGCGCACAAGTAGATTATAAGTTGAATTTGAGTCTATGGGTATGCCCACCGAAAATGAGTGAAGAGCCCATTTCCATGCGCGATATCTCAATATTCTAAAACTTTTAATAGAATCACCGCTTATCGTGCTACTTACAGGTTAGAGCTGCTGTATTCCCAGTCGAAAACCGTAACCAGACAAGCTGTCACACTGTTCCCTTAACCTGCCATAACAAGAACATGTGGACCTGAGAGACAAAAACGTTTGCCCATGTTGCGCAGCTGAGAGAAAGAGATATAGAGGGTATGATGGAGTTAATTGTTCTACTCAGGAAACAAGGTCAAACAATGGGAGTATTTCAAGTGTCCATGTGACGGCACCTCTGCACTTGAAGAATGACTGCAAGTCGGGCTGTTGACGGAGTCTATCTATTTCTTAGGAAATTGGGAGTTTTCAAACCAGATATGTTGCTTGAGTCTTCAGCTATAATAAGCTTGTCGTCCATAACCAAGGAAGAGTCTCTCCCCCAGTTGTTCAGTTACAAGATGTTTAAAATCACGATGCAGTACGCAGATTTTATTGTTATATTATGGATGGCTCGATGCGTGAGAAGAGTAAAATGAACTCGTATGAATTTTGACATGGGTCGATTTCAGTGCAGGTTTGAATGACACCAACTTTGTGATATGTATATGTTCCTACGGTCACTTATCAAGCAGGATGAACTGTGGGTCATATAACAAAGGAAGGGGTCAGAAAAGAAAGGGGATTAGTCGAGATGACCGGAAACCAAAATGTGCCACCCCAAGGTGTCTGTTCGTCGAGCTTGTTCAATTACCCTAAGATCAGTCAGTTAGTTAAGATAAACCTGAACTCTCTCTTGTTAAGTAATGTTTTATCTCCAGAAAAAAATAAATCTCCTGAAATGCCAAATGAGTTTTCAGTCCTGTTCTGTGCAAAAAAGTGTGTTTCAGCAAGTTACACTGATGAACCCACTAATCGATCACGACCATCATAATACGCAGAGAAAGTTAGGACGAAGCGAATCAACGCAGGCAGTGAGCGATGGAATGAAAGAGAAAAACCGACGACGAGACAGAGGTAAATTATCGTATTAATATTGAAATGGAAAGTTAGATATGTGTCGCTTGTCGCTTGAAAAAAGAGGGGTGGAGAGAGTAAGGGATAAAATGCACACCCATATACTCTTGCGTAAAATAGTTTAACGTGATTCCGTAAGGGAATAAAAAGGAATCAAAGACCACGCGTACACACACGTTAAAAGACTTATAACATGCGAAAACCGTGTATGTGGAAATGAACTGAAACAATAAGGTTTAAGAACTTTTGTAGTAACGTTTTAAAATTCACAACATTACATTATATCAGAGTCTCCATCTCCTAGATGGATGATCTGAGTCAAATGTTGTTTTTTCAGTGATCAGAAATAAAGTAAAGGATGACTAGTCTAAGAAAATAATATTCGGCTGTTGCTTTAGCTCTGTAGATTTTTAATCCACTCTTTGCAGCATTTGTAAACCTTTGATTCTCAAGGTATTCCTTAAATTTTGCAATAATTTTTTAAGTTGTGCTTTTGTGATACTTTGTAAAATTCGCATAAAGGTCAATGAGTCGCTATCTGAATGATTTGTTATTTTACAGTTTGTTTTGACAGCGAAATTTTTCTGTTTCTAAAAACTGTCATTCCTTTCGAGACAGTACTTTTTGATACAGCAAGTATTTCGACTGTTTCTGTTACAATGGCGCTTGACAGACAAGTCCCCAAAATGTGACGTCCTTGAAAGCCCGATGGATTTATCATTTTAATAAAATTTCGTGATATCTGAAAAGAAACAGTAATTTTCGCAAAACACTAATAATATATAAAATACGTAAAAATAAACCAGCGTTAAACAAGTTATAAATATTTCAAGTGATGCTATTATTTAAGGTATTACAATTATTTTGTCTAACTCATATAGTTCGTGTATTTGATTGTTTATATATCTAACGTTGCCCGGCGTTGTCCGGGAGAAATGCAAAAGAATGAAATAAAATGTGTAAACAGGCGATCGAACGCAAATAGGTCACAACGGATAGTTTTAATGTAAAAAAACAAACAACGCATTTGAATTGTGGTAAATGTATGTACCCAAGAAAATGCTTACCTCGGAGTGTAACAAAAATAGAAATTGGCGCAGTGTAGAAGAATATCTCCTTAGTGCATTTTACTGTTATTTTGTTTTATTCCGGAGTAAAAGATGAAGGTACTTCTACAGAATTTGAACCTCACCGAACCAACAGACTTTTGCAGAACTAAGCTTAAAACTTGGATTAAGATATGTTTATGGTTATTTAGTGTTCCAACAATATGGACAAAAACAGTTCGGTTAAAATTCTGTAGAAGTACCAAGATTTTTTTTTGTAAATAAATAAAACATATAATTATTTTTATATTTTAGTTCTGTTTTTGTTTAGTTTTTAAACGAATTGCTATTAAAAATAAAACGTTTCAGTTGAGATTCTGTAGAAGAACCAATATTTTTTGTAACTAAATAAAACGTAGAATTATTTTTATATTTTGATTCTTAAGTCTTGTTTTTGTTGAGTTTTAAGCGATTTGTTATTATATTTTTTTTAAATATAAGTTGAAAAATTAAAATTAATCAATCCATAAAATATTATTTAGGTCAGTCCGACCTACTTTGTAATCATTACGTGTGCTAGAGGTGTACTAAGAGTAGAGGACGGCTTCTTGCTGTCTGGCAGAAACATGAAAAAAGTTTGTTTTATAATGTGCGTTGTAAATGGAAGGTTTTGTGTACTTTTATAAATGAGGTGAGAAGAAAATATGTAAGTACTTACGATACTTACGGGTAATGTATATTTAATCAAATTAAGTCTAAGTTATGAAAATATCAAAGCGTTCAGAATTATTATTAATACTGATTAGTGATCGCTCATTGGCTGGTTTGCGAATACTGAAACCGGTGTTTCTGTTTTTTTTGTTTTTTGTTGAATAATAGGTCCGCTACGCTAGGTGGTGATTTAAGTTGTGTGGGAGGACTAAATTGTTAGCAGGAATATCATTTACTACCTTTTTTTTGGTTTACTCAGTTGGGAGAGGCTCACATAGTGTACTTATAATAACGTTTTTGTAATAGCTTTTAAAAATAATTTTAATTTTCTGGAAGCACGATCGAAGTTAGTATATGACTTAAGTTATGTGTTTTTATAGTCTACTTCGAACTTATTTGGGAAGGGGAGAAAATGTCTTAACTTTATATAGAGGATAACAACGTTTATCAATAAAGACAATAACGATCTTGCCGGTATGGTGTTTCGCCTAAGTCCGGTGGCAAACACTTTCTATTTCCATTCGCTAAAATCGACACTGCAGATGGAAAGTAGAAATGTTGTATGTATTTGTCAGCGTTTGTTTTTCAAATAGTTAATCTGCAATAACAGGAAATGTTTTTATTAGAAATAATTGGATTTGGTGTACACCAGTTTTTCTTAAAAAAATAGTTTTCTCTTATTACAAGTGGTCTTTGCCGCGGACACCAAATAGGATAACTAATGATTGCCAGAAATCCATACACATCTCACCTCGTTCTCTCTCTCTCTTTCTCTATCGTTGTTAGTCTCTCTTACTCTCTAACTCTCTCTGAATATATCTATATTTTAAAGTAGGTATCTGTATTTATATATATATATATATATATATATATATATATATATATATATATATATTTATATTTATATATATATATATACATATATAGTAGATTTCGAGTACAACAAAATGGTGAGATAAATTACTGAGGAAACCCTATTTTAATCGATGAAACAGGCGGATGTAAAAAAAATGCCAAACTATTCTTTAAAGCCTTATCGTTTGACCCTATAAAAGGAAACGTCAAAAAACAATTGATAAATTAAAAACTAAGAAAATCGAATGTGATATGAGGGAAAAATTGTTTCAGCTGGAGAAAACATTTGAGGAATAAACATAAATCTATGAACGTTGTGCGGGATTTCAACTATTGAAGATCTCCAACTGATGTTTCAAAATATTTTGCCTACACAGGGTAAGTCGTGAATTGTTAATAACTAACGTCTCAATAATATTGGGATGATAGTTTGACCTGGCACTGCGTAAAACAGAAAACCACTTATCGGAATACTGGTCAGAACAAATATTTGTATTAACCAGGTGATTAGCGATGGCAGATTAATGTGCTTGAAAGTTCCCGGGTGATATCGAAACCTTGTGCAAACGAATATCACGTGGTATATGTTAGGATATTCTTATTTCTAATATTTGAGCTGTCTTCCCAACGTAGTCAGCTAGACACTAACATAGGAATTTATAAAATTTTTTAAGTTGTGCTTTTGCGATACTTTGTAAAATTCGCATAAAGGTCAATGAGTCGCTATCTGAATAATTTGTTATTTTACACAGTTTGTTTTGACAGCGAAATTTGTCAGTTTCTAAAAACTGTCATTGCTTTCGAGACAGTACTTTTTGATACAGCAAGTATTTCGACTGTTTCTGTTACAATGGCGCTTGACAGACTAGTCCCCAAAATTTGACGTCCTTGAAAGCCCGATGGATTTATCATTTTAATAAAATTTCGTGATATCTGAAAAGAAACAGTAATTTTCGCAAAACACTAATAATATATAAAATACGTAAAAATAAACCAGCGTTAAACAAGTTATAAATACTTCAAGTGATGCTATTATTTTAGGTATTACAATTATTTTGTCTAACTCATATAGTTCGTGTATTTGATTGTTTATATATCTAATCGTCGCCCGGCGTTGTCCGGGAGAAATGCAAAAGAATGAAATAAAATGTGTAAACAGGCGATCGAACGCAAATAGGTCACAACGGATAGTTTTAATGTAAAACAACTAACAACGCATTTGAATTGTGGAAAATGTATGTACCCAAGAAAATGCTTACCTCGGAGTGTAACAAAAATAGAAATTGGCGCAGTGTAGAAGAATATCTCCTTGGTGCATTTTTACTGTTATTTTGTTTTATTCCGGAGTAAAAGATGAAGGAATTTGAACCTCACCGAACCAACAGACTTTTCCCGAACTAAACTTAAAACTTGGATTAAGATAGGTTTATGGTTATTTAGTGTTCCAACAATATGGACAAAAACAGTTCGGTTAAAATTCTGTAGAAGTACCAAGATTTTTTTTGTAAATAAATAAAACATATAATTATTATTATATTTTAGTTCTGTTTTTGTTTAGTTTTTAAACGAATTGCTATTAAAAATAAAACGTTTCAGTTGAGATTCTGTAGAAGAACCAATATTTTTTGTAACTAAATGAAACGTAGAATTATTTTTATATTTTGATTCTTAAGTCTTGTTTTTGTTGAGTTTTAAGTGATTTGTTATTATATTTTTTTTAATATAAGTTGAAAAATTAAAATTAATCAACCCATAAAATATTATTTAGGTCAGTCCGACCTACTTTGTAATCATTACGTGTGCTAGAGGTTGTATGTATTTGTCAGCGTTTGTTTTTCAAATAGTTAATCTGCAATAACAGGAAATGTTTTTATTAGAAATAATTGGATTTGGTGTACACCAGTTTTTCTTAAAAAAATAGTTTTCTCTTATTACAAGTGGTCTTTGCCGCGGACACCAAATAGGATAACTAATGATTGCCAGAAATCCATACACATCTCACCTCGTTCTCTCTCTCTCTTTCTCTATCGTTGTTAGTCTCTCTTACTCTCTAACTCTCTCTGAATATATCTATATTTTAAAGTAGGTATCTGTATTTATATATATATATATATATATATATATATATATATATATATTTATATTTATATATATATATATACATATATAGTAGATTTCGAGTACAACAAAATGGTGAGATAAATTACTGAGGAAACCCTATTTTAATCGATGAAACAGGCGGATGTAAAAAAAATGCCAAACTATTCTTTAAAGCCTTATCGTTTGACCCTATAAAAGGAAACGTCAAAAAACAATTGATAAATTAAAAACTAAGAAAATCGAATGTGATATGAGGGAAAAATTGTTTCAGCTGGAGAAAACATTTGAGGAATAAACATAAATCTATGAACGTTGTGCGGGATTTCAACTATTGAAGATCTCCAACTGATGTTTCAAAATATTTTGCCTACACAGGGTAAGTCGTGAATTGTTAATAACTAACGTCTCAATAATATTGGGATGATAGTTTGACCTGGCACTGCGTAAAACAGAAAACCACTTATCGGAATACTGGTCAGAACAAATATTTGTATTAACCAGGTGATTAGCGATGGCAGATTAATGTGCTTGAAAGTTTCCGGGTGATATCGAAACCTTGTGCAAACGAATATCACGTGGTATATGTTAGGATATTCTTATTTCTAATATTTGAGATGTCTTCCCAACGTAGTCAGCTAGACACTAACATAGGAATTTATAAACAACCGAATTCTTTTGAATGGCTGCAAAACATCCTTACAGAAAGATGAGAAAAAGTTTTGAATCGTATAAGCTACTCTCAGCATGCTTATTAGAAAACAGCGTTGAGTGGAAGAAATAATCATTTTAACAATGTCAAGGCCGTCAGAACCTAACCATGTACGTTTCAAATATATATGGCATTGTGACGGGGCAATAAATTTATCACCATTAAATATAGCAACTTGTCTGGTGTTTTTTCAACTAGCCCGTTTCATTGATTAAAATAATGTTTCCTTTTAAATATATATATATATATATATATATATATATATATATATATATATATATATATATATATATTAGTACTTCATGTATCCACATAAAATATTATAAGGAGATATAATTTGTTATGTGTCAGTTTTCAGTATTTACTTAAACAGTGCTCGATACGTAAGTAGAGCTAGGTAGTAGGCAATGAAAATATATATGGCAATCAAACTACAAGAGGCTCCTCAAACAGTTGAGCACTCTCACAAGAATTTCTTTCACCACTAAAAAATAAACTTAGAAACATCACTTAAGAATATCCCAACACCTAGCAAGCATGGATACATTATTAAATTAATTTAAAAAACGGACGAACTAATACGCCGAATGCGATGGCGAGCACACTTCTTCATTAACAATAAAGATAAACACGTAGATACAAAAGAATCCTACGGATTCAAAAGCCTAAAAACGCTAAACCAATAGATCTCATGACTAGCTTTGAAAATGACCTCTTAAATGTCATTAAAAACTTAGAATTTCACAAACAACAGAATAATCTCCAAAAACAATTACACACTATCGTTAAAAACATAAACAACTCTAACAAAATATTCGTAAAATAGATAAACAAGAGTATAACAAACTACTAACAGAAAATATTACAAAAAACTACAAAAACTAGGTACAAGCGAACATAACTACATAGATATAATAAATACTGAAAGTAAACAAATCATAGATAAACTAAAAATTAGCAATAAAGTTAGTAAGTTAATACCTAAGGAAGCCTATATCTCATTTAAAGACCACAAAAGTAACTTTAACAATAACCCCAGCACTCGCTTAATTAATCCGACCAAACCAGAAATAGGAAGAATCAGCCAAACAATTCTATCTAGAATTAACAAACAAATAAGAAAGGACATAGAATTAAACCAATGGGTGAATACTGCCGACGCAATTACTTGGTTTAACAGTATAGAAAATAAGAACAATTGTACCTTCTTACAATTCGACATAGTGGACTTCTACCCATTCATATCAGAAGAACTCTTCAATATCGCCCTAGAATTCGCCGAGATATATACCGATATATCTAAGGATGAAATTCACATCATTAAAAAATGTAGGAGATCAGTTTTAATCAACAACGAGGACCAATGGATTAAAACGAATATGACAAACTCCTTTGATTTGGCCATGGGTGCCCTTGACTCCGCGGAGGCATCTGATCTTGTGGGGTTATTCATTTTATATACACTCACAAATATATTCGATAATACGGATATCGGCCTTTATAGAGATGATGGATTAGCGATAATAAGAGAGTCCAACAAAGGCAAGGGAGAAAACTTCAAGAAAATTATACATATGGAAATGAAAAAACTAGGCCTAATAGTAGAAGTAATGGCTAACATAAAAACAACGAACTGTCTAGACGTCACATTAAACTTAAGTAAAAACACTTACGAACCATACCCAAAAGATAACGCCAACCCAATATACGTACACCCAAAGTCTAATCCCCACCCCATCAATAATAAGACATACCCCGAATTCGATCGAAAGTAGGCTTATCAACAATTCTAGCAACGAAAGCGTTTTTTAAAAATCAATAAACATTTACAATACAGCTCTAAAAAATAGTGGTTACCATAATACCGAAATTAAATATAAAAAACAGGACACCAATAATTACAACAAAATTAAAAATAAAAACAAAAGAAAAAGAAATATAATCTACTATACCCCTCCCTATAACCAGATGCTAAAAACTAAACTAGGCAAAAAATTCCTAAATCTGATTGAAAAACACTTCCCCGTAACCAACCCTTTACATATTCAATAAAAATAATCTAAAACTATCCTACAGCTGCTGTCAAAACCTAGAAATGATATTTAAGGCACACAACAACAAAATACTAAAAGACAACAACAAAGAAGAAAAAATAAACAAAGTGGAAAATATAACAAAAATAACACTACGAAGAACAAAAATATAAACAATACTAATAGAAATAAACAAAACACTAATAATAACCACCCGAATAGAAACGAAAAAGTTAGCAATGAAGAGAAAAGATGTAACTGCATAAATCGTAAACTTTGTCCACTACAAAATAAATGGCTAACTAAAAGTGTTGTATACCAAGCAACGAAATTTGCGAACGAAAGACCAAATAACAAGAAATACTACGTGGGTATGACATCCCCAGACTTTAAGACCAGATACTATGACCACAAAAGCACATTTAAAAACAAAGAACGTCGAACTAAAACAGCACTAGCTAACCATTATTGGGAGCTCAAAGAAAATGGACACTCACTAATAATTGAATGGAAAATAGTAAGACAGGCTAGTACATGTAGAAACTTAGACGACCCGTGTAGATTATGCCTGAATGAAAAATATGAAATCCTAAATTTTAAAGATCCACGAAACCTATTAAACTCTAGAAGTGAAATAGCAAACAGCTGTTTACACAGAAATAAATTTACCTTAGGATGATATAAAATAAATAAAAAATAAATAAAAATAAATAAATAAATAAAAAACTGAACAAGTTAAAATTTTAAACCTAAAATAGAAATACAAGAAACCACGTGTTAAAATAAATTCGCCCACTGTATTGACAAAACAAAGAAAACAGGATATAGGAAAATCCATTGTTAACAAACCATAGGATAGGCATAGGAGCGTCACCAACAAAGCCTTTGTTCGCGGGAAGCCCAACGATTGGCTGAGGGAACAAGAAAGAATCTGATTGGTTAACTAGCAAGCCATGTATATAAAAACACCTGACAAAAATAACTCCATGCATTTAGCCTGACGATTCCCCCCGGGGGATGAAACACGGGAGCCTCTCTGTAGCGTGATTGCCATATATATTTTCATTTCTTACTATATAGATAGATAGATAGATAGATAGATAGATAGATAGATAGATAGATAGATAGATAGATAGATAGATATACATACATACATTTCTAGGGTAATTTCCTAAACTAATGGACGCATCATTATGAATTTTGGAAGGCTTATGTTTTAAAAATACGGTGAGTAACATGTGCACATAAGATTTTAGTTTTTAGGGTGTAAATATATATGAAGTGTTTCGTTTAATTAATTTATTTTTATATGAACTGATCATTATGAGTTTTTGCTGCACCGATCATTATGATGATATATTATGATGATATATTAAAAAATATATCTTCTCGGAAATCTGGCTACATTTTTTTACTTTACTTTTAGTGGGTGTGGCCGTTATAACCCGCACCGACCTTCAAAAACTTTTAATCTTGTAAACTAATGAATAGATTCCTATGAATTTTTAATATATATTCTAAAAAACAATAATGTGTGTTACACGGGCACAGTATTTTTTGGTAAATGTTTACATTTAAAGTGGGCATATGCATAAATTTGTATTTATTTATTCATTCAATTATTTCTATCAAACAATCATTATGAATATTGGGATATATATTTTCGGATTTATTTATTCCATTCTTATAGTTGGCAACACCAATTAAAAATCAAAGAAGCCAGCACATAGCTTTCGTTCCCTAACCTTTTACTCGGACAATCCAGAGAAGTGTGGCCTCATCCATATCGGTAACACCGCGCACTCCTTCTTCGCAGTTGGGGGTCCCGAGCTCTGTCAATTCGCGCTAAGCGAGACAATTCCTAGCTAAGTGGTTAATTCCATCTCATTGAAAACACTTTGTCCTTGTGTTCTTCGTATGGCTTACCTTGGTTTGTACTGGTCCCACGGTCGGCGTAATTAATGCGGATCCACGTGTTTCATCTCGTTCGAGACAGAAGCTGAGAAAAGGTCATTTTCTCCATTTGAGTGTTCGTAAGGGTTGTCTGATATGGTCGGACATCGACAAAGGCTGCTTTGAGGCCTCGATCTGTCATACCATCGAATGTCACAGAAAGCTACGGTTTAACCCGGGTACATGTGGTGTGCCATAAACTGCGCAAACGTCGCATAGGAGTCAGGGCAATATTCTCTCTGTTTTCCTCACTGAATTGCGGGTAGACAGCAAAAGCACTTCCTGTCAAACGCATATGGGTTTATGCATTTCATTTTCGTTGTCAAGCACAACCGACACACAAGATTAGCTTTCTCAATCCATTCAATAATGAATTGGCTCGTGTCCGCACTGCTAAACTCCGACATTATAGCAATCTTATCTGCCATCATTAAGTTGAGATAGCTTGAAAGTAAGCAACACACAAAAACAAAACATCCGGGGCAATCTCCTAACAATAACCTGTCGTTACTGCCGCTCCTATCACCGTCAAGTTCCTTCTGTCTCATAACACTACTCGCATTTATCAGTTAGCCTGGCCGTTATGAACATTTTCTCTTCCAGACTTTCATGGACAGCGGTGGCTATTTTTTTGTCTCTTACATCCGGCGTTAGCTTTTTTCATTACATCTCGTAACACCAAACAATATAGATATGAAAACATTAGCACAGAAGTTAGTTTTAAGTAATTTTAAAGAAGACTTCTAAGTAATTACGGATGAGTAAAAGAAACTATGAAATAACTGAAAATGTATAAATGTAAGTGGTAAGGAAACTTGACCAATTGCTGGAAATATGTATATGAAAGAAATAAAATATTTTATTATTTCCTTATGGTATGATATTATATCGAAAGGTAGCATCCTCGAAGAATAGGCTAATTTGTTTTTTTAAAAAGACCCTTCTTGTGAATTACAGGTAGCAATTATAATGTAAGGAAATTAAATCTAGCTTTTTCTTACTTAGTGATGATATACAGACCACATTTTTACTAATCGATTGAAACAAACAGATCAATTTCAGTGGATAATAATTTTCGTTGATTATCAAATGATGAATATTTTGGAAAATATGTTCGCAAAAGAAATTTCCGGTCGAATCTTTTATGTAATCGATTAAATAGATTTAAATGGCATAATAAGAAAAGCATAAAAAATACAGTAATTCACTAGCGTAGGCAGAATCAAATATCTATTTCAATACTAGTTAGGTCTTAAGTCTAAAATCTGACTGACTTTGTATATATATATATATATATATATATATATATATATATATATATATATATATATATATATATATATATATATATATATATATACAAGCCGCCGTATAAAGTGTTAAAATTGTCACCGTTTATTCGCTGTTCAACTTGGCCGAGAGGTTCAGGCGTCGGATTTGAGTTGCGAAATACTCGTAATCCGGGGTTACGAATCGCATGACCGGTAGTGAATAGTCTATGCTGATGAGTCCCGATTATTAAAGACGAAACGTATACGTACATATATAATAAAAGATAACAAATATTATATATATATATATATATATATATATATATATATATATATATATATATATATATATATATATATATATATATATATATATAATTTGAAATGTCTACCGAATGGAAAGATATTTTGGTTATGCCGATCAGATATAAGAATTCTTTTTGATAATTCTTAGTTATGTCGGCTGAACTTACCTTGACTTTGGTGGAGCTTTCTCATTGGGCCTTTTTGGTGTGCGTCCAAGCTTTCTTCTGGACATTAAACTTGCTAATCAAGTTTAGCCTGTTACAGTTCTATTTGGCCAGTGAAGTTCCTCGTACTTTCCTGTACATTTTCTTAAAACTTCTTAGCATTAATTCTCGCATTGATATTTTATGGCTTTACTTTTGAACAAATTGTAAAGACGGGACATTTGTGTGGCAACTTGAATTTTTTCAAGTATGCTCTCATTTTTTCCTGAAATGCGTGTGAGTTCTTTTTGCTCCGAAATTGATACTAAATTACAGTATGATATAACTTTGATCTGTAAAATTATTCATTTATTTTTATATACAATTATCATTATTTGTAATTAATATTTATAACCACAGACAAACCTGTTTTCTTTAATTAAAACTCATTAGTGTGGATATAAGCATCTGACTTACCGACCACACGAGTCGAACCCCGAACCCTGGATCTCAGTCACCATTGACTGTCATTAACCCAGTCCAATCGAGACATCTGAAAAAATGCTAAGGAAATATGCTCTATATATTACGTTACATTAAGCTTCTAAGAGTTTTCACCTCCAAGGGAAATAACTTTATTTTATAGATTTACAGGAGTTTTTTTTCCTTTTTATGGTCCCGAAAGGCCAGCTATATCCACATATAACGAATACAAAACAAATAAAGACTAACAGGATCCACACTAAAAATAAAACGCAACAAATATATCGATACTAAAACACACATATCATCGCTTTTCCAACGTCATAAATTGTCATTCTCGATGCTGCGGATTTGGCAGGAGACACTGCGAACAGAATCAAGAAGAAGAAAAATGAAGGCATATGTGAAAGCGTTCATTCAAGGGTCGCGCTAAAAGGAAGCGAAAGAATGAATGACCGACTTTGGCTTTTTTTGTCTACATATTTCTAAAATCATAATCGATCCTCAAAGCGACACGGGCTCAGATAGTATATTTTTCTGTAACAAATGTCGTCAGTTCCTTTATGTTTTCGTTTTTACTGGCAACCTTTTTCTCTTTGAAAAATGATAAGTGCGAGTAAATTTTATTCAAAGATTACATTGCCAACATTTAAACAAATATGATTAAGTCGATGTTCAATGATGGTTAAGGAATATTTTTACATATGAAACTGGCTTGAACTCATCAGGCTGGCACGGTGGTTCTGACAAACGTTACCATGGCGACTGTGCAGCTAGGGTTGTATATCTCCATCTCAAGCAAGCATAGCACTGTAGTTTAACTCAAGAAATTGTTCTCACAAGTACTGCCCATATTCCTAGTGACACGCCATCTTTATAGACATGCATGATCTTTTGCAGTACCCACTTATCTAAGCCAAAAGTCACTCGGGTATATGGGTTAATGAAATGAAATGGTTGCCAGTTGAAACATGACAAATATTTTGAGAAGATTGAAAATAACGAAGTCTTATTACTATTGGAACGGTTTATGTTAAGTATTTTTAACAGTGAATTTAAATACGACCATGTTGTAACATGCAGGGAAGTAGCTCTGTTCAAGTAAATCCCGCCTGAGGCACACGAAGTAAGAAAGGAAAGTTGTTTTCGTTGTGGTAGGATAACGAGTTATTGCTGTGAATGTCTTACAAGGAGGAACTAGATATAAGAGTTCAGTTCATCACTTTTATTGGCAATAATGAAAGCACAAGTAGATACTAGTAGATAATATCTATTCTGTGAGAAAAAAAAGCTGTTAGGAATAGAAGAGAGAATTTCTACCATATCTTGAAGTCGATTTTGTATTCTGCCAAGGCAACAAAGCGTGTTCTGCGCACTGTCTCTTCGCATGTAACAGCAGTATTCTATGTTAGGGCGTATCTGACTTTTATATATGTTCCTTCTTTATTCGGTTTCTAATATGGAGAAAAAATAGATCTTCTTGATTGAAGTAAAACTAAGAATTGTCTCGGTCTAAAAACAATTTCTCTTTCACTGATCGAGGACAGGAAAGATTAACCGTAGTATCAAAACAGATATTATACTTTGCTCCTAACAAAACTAAACACATCCGTCCGTTTTACAAAAAAAATATAATGGAAATACGCGAAGTTGGGGTGACCCTTATCTTTTCTTTTTGCATAGCAGCATGCATTTATGAAAATCATATTTTCCACTTACAGAAATACCTTAAAACCAATAAGCTTCTATAAATCGACTGAAAATTATCAAATTCTTACATTACTAAATCAACAGTCACTATGGTATAAGAGCATACTCTTCGTATATTCTCTATATACACTCCTTCTTAGTCTTATTCACACTGTCCTTTTCGCATTTATTTTCTTTTCCTCTGTTTTTTTGCTGTTGACTTTTCCTCCACTTTTTTGTCTTTAATTTTTCTATCTAACGCTGTCCTAGCCGTTCTAGTGTATATCTTATAGTCTAAGCCTTTAATACCATTTCCAGTAATGACCTCGTATTATTAGACTAGGCGATGGGTAATACATATGTTATTCGAAACATCAGTAACTATAAAAGTGTGATTATCTCAATAGATAAAACGCAATGCCTTTGTGCATGTGTGTATGTATGTGTGAATGTGTGTGTATTCACTATAAAAAGAAACGTTAGAAAATCTACATAAAATATAAGTGTATTCTTGTGTAAAATTAATCGGGTAAGACCATGGAAGTGTTTCCGAATCTCTAAGTGCAGCCTAAATGGGCTATGAGGGCATTACCTCCTTAAAACGTCTAAATATATAATATTTCTATGAAATTTAAATCATATGTATTATATTTTCTGGGGAAGATAATGGATATGGTCTAAAACTATAAGTAGTTTCCTCTTAATATAGGGAGTCTATGGGACCGAATCTCCTTTAAAATTCAATTCCTATTTTGATAAAAATTTATATATGCATAAAATGTTGCTAAAGGATGACAATGTAAATGGCTTCGAACCTCTACGTTTCCCTCTATGTGCCCAATATCTACGTGCTTCTACATTTAAGTGGTCCATGGAGACAGAACACCCTTAAAACCTCAAGTACGTATATCCGATTTTTCTTATAAGTGTGTTTTTAAGCGATTTAATGAATGTCTTGATTATTTGGTTGGGAAAGTATCAGACTGAAAGCATCAAGGGTTTGGTTTCGATTCTACCCCCGCCCGATTCTTTTTAATAAAATTATATAAAATCAAACAATATATTTTCGTTTTTTAATATAATCAAATTTTAGCGAAGAATTATAGTATATTTAGAATGTTACGCCTCTCCGCCTGTCTGTATATGCAGAATACTGCATTAAGTCGCCTTTAATAAGACGTGTCATTTTTTTTTTTTTTTATATATATTTTTCCATACATAAAAGTAATCCATGGACACATGTTTCTGCCTATCAGCTATTTTCAACATGGCTAACCCAAGCAATGATCGAACCCTCGATGGTATTGTCTGTAGCGTGACGTATCACCACCAGACCAAGACGCATTGCCTTAAATATCTACGCTTCTTATTGATGGAAAAAATATTCAGAGGCGGTACCCAGAAGGAAGTCTGCAGCTGCTGGGGTTGCAAAACGAGTTCTCTTTAAGCGACCCACGCCAACAGGGTCTGGTATCAATCAAAACTAGAACTGTAATGGTTAACAACAACAGGAGAATTGCACCCGTATTTATAGGTGAAATTACTCCCACTATTCCCCACTCATTCCTGACTATAAAAGTCATTCCTTCTTTGTAACTCATGTTGGCCACATATCCCCCAAACGCTGAGCACACAATCAGTAAGTACCACCCCTTTTTTTTCACATTATCGCCTAAATATATTAGTAAGTTTTTAAAAGTTTTCTTAAAGCTTTTTATATATATATATATATATATATATATATATATATATATATATATATATATATATATATATATATATATATATATATATATATATATACTAGCTTTACTCGCCGCCCGAATGAATGAAAATTTGTCAAGATTCTACAGAACGCAAATAGGTCACATCGGAAATTTTTAATGTTTAGAATAATTGTTGATTTGGAATCGTGGGAGGAGAAAAGGAGGAAGAAAGGAATAACATAAAGAAGGAGACGCGGTTGTAGGGGTTTTCCCGACAATCCTATGGTACCTTATTTCCACAAAATGTTACTTTTTTTTATTAAACACCCTCTCTATCTATGATAGTCGGCACTTTTAAAATTAAAGAGGCCGACAGAGCCCTATTTACTCCCCGTTATTTTTGTATAGAAATTCTCTTTTTTGTGAGGAAAGAAAATAAGAAAACTGAGTATGCCTTCCTGAGCACTACTGAAACACACAAATATTATTAAGAGGCTTGCAAAGCATTAATAACCTTTCATATTCGAAGAGAAAGGATAATATTCACAATAGTTAAAGTACAACATATTACATTGGTTTCTTTTCAGATTACTAGATAGTAACGTTAATTTAAAAAAATACGGCCTATAGTCTTCCCTTCCCCACTTCCGCGTAGGCAAAACTTTAACAATGTAAAAAGACTGTGTGAGTCGACTGGGATCGAACGCTAAACCTCTCGGTATTGGATGTACGTCGATAGCCTCTTGGACACGAAAGCGATTAGAAAACCTCTTGAAAAATAGTTGGCTTAAACGTAGCCTGTAGCTTCCATCCGTTTTATTTTACGATCCACCAGAAGGCGACCAAATGTACGGTCCACAAGTCACACGTTTTGGGTCATTTATATACGAAGAAATCGATGCTTTACCAATCCTTGTATATTATGCGTGTGAAAGAGGTAACGTTAAGGAAATGTCAACTTTATTGAGCTGTCGAGTATCTTGGCGGATATTGACTTAATTTGTAAGTCGAGTCGCTAAACAAATTGTAGTCGCCATGTTAAATAATGAAACACTGTACGGAACTATGTTCGTTAATTGCTTTCTCTAAAAACCGGAATGAGTATTACTGTAGACGTAATAAGTAGAAATAACGTAAACTGATATTCTCGATAATAAGCGGAATTGGAGGGCGTGTCCATTAAATGTTTGCGTAATGTATTGTATTATGTAGTAAATTAATAGCAGACGAATAGTAAATAATAAAGACCACATTTTTAAAAAGTACACGTTGTTTATTAGTTCTCTGTGTCGATGGGGAAAGTGTTAGTACTAAAGTGTTAGTGGAAAAAGTTTATTCTTACCACGTATATGGAGTATGTTTTAGGGAAAGTCGAAGATCGTGGGGCAAAAGTTATATGTAGTTTTAACTGGGGAAACTAGTTACAGATTTACTATAACACGCTCGAGTGAATAAGCGTAATATAGTGGTGAGTTAAGTAGCCTGTGATGTATTTGTTTATTTTCCTATTATTGACAAAAGTTAGAAGAGGAAAATCCAGCTCTCCCTTAAATTTTCTACCATATTTTACAATGAAATTAATCTATTTATAAGCATTATTCTAAAATATTAACATACATCTGAATAGTTCATTGTGTAAAATACCTAGCTGACAACATCAGCATGCTGGTAAAGTAAACTCTCTTTAAAATTAGGTTGCCTATGATGCTAGCCAACACTCAGAGAAAAAATATGTTTTTATTTAATTATTATTTAGGCTTTAGAAATTGTCATAGTTTAAATAGTTATAATGTTGATCAATCGCTTCTGTTTTATTAATGCCTCGAAATATTTGGTCAAATTTGATTCACGTCAGTTCTTTAAAAGATAAAATAAATTATGTCGAATAGTATTAATATTCTATATAGAACGCCCTTTACATACAACGCATCATTTCAATTGTAAATCTTATTGTTGCAATTGCATTTGATATTAGAGATGAGAGGATTGTATGTTTCGGTTTTAAATAGTGAAAATGCCAATGTAGCATTCAGCGATCAGTTTGTCGCATTTTGGGGGGTCGTCAATTATTTGATTTGTGTGGAGATTGTGAAGAAATCTAACTGGGTAGTGAGGTTTTTGCTTTGAATATAAATTTTTCCAGAGCACCGTACTGTCGGGATTCGTTCATATTCTAGCACTACTTTTTTGTCACTTGGTTGAAATAGTTAGAAGGTTTATTCAGCTCTTTTCTGTTGTTTCATGCCAGTAAGGCCGCTTAAGTTTCAAAATTAAACGTTTGGTGAGTGTTTGTCTTTTGCTTACGTAGATGTTCTGAAGAATAATGTTTACGAGGGGCGTTCAATAAGTAATGCCCCTGACCCATTTCCCATCGCAGTAGATTAATGAAACTTGGCATACTTATTATTCTTTCTCTACATAGGAACCACCCAGAGTTATGCATTTCTCCCATCGTTTGAGGCAACTCTGGACACCGTTTTTGTAGAACACCCCAGGTTGCTCCTCCACGTCGTAACTTCAGAAATCAAGGCTGCATCATCTGGGAAACGCTTCCCTTTCAAAAACCTCATGGCTGGGAAGATATAAAAGTCAGAGGGTGCAAGGTCAGGCGAGTAAGGGGGTGGGGGATAATTTCACAGCCACACGCCCGTCCTTCTGATCTGGCGACATACGAGTTGTGGACCGGAGTGTTGTCCTGCAGGAGGAGGATACATTTGCTGATCTTGCCCGCCTCTTGATTTCGATAGCTTCTCTTAATTTCATCAAAAGTGAAGCGTAATAGTCTCCTGTAATTGTGGGACCCTTTGCCAGGAAATCTGTCATCACTACTCCGTCCTGGTCCTAGAAGACTGTGAGCATGACCTTGCCAGCGGATGGGCTGCACCCTTGCCTTCTTTGAAGGTGGTGAGTCCAAGTGCTTCTACGTCATTGACTGGGCTTTGGTCTCTTGATCATAGTGATGGACCCAAGTTCATCCTGTGTAATAAGTCTTTTGAAAAACTTTGACTCATTTTCTTGGCACATCTCCAAATTCATCCTCGAGCACTCGACACGTTCTTGCTTCTGGAAAGGTGTGAGCAACCTTGGAATCCATCTGGCAGACACCTTATGCATATGCAAATGGTCATAAATGAAAGTTTCCATAGACCCTGTACTAATCGTGACCTCTTCGGCTATTTGGCGAATAGTAATGCGTCGATCTTCCAAAATGGCACCCTCAATCTGACGGACAGATTCCTCATCAATGGCAGAAGAGGGACGACCAGGTCTGGGAGCTGTTTCCACATACTTCCGGTCATGTTTGAATTCACGATGCCAGTGTTTGATAAGGTCATATGATAGGGCATCATCAACATAAGTTTCTTTCATTTCATCAAAAGTCTCGTTTGGTGCGCGTCCTTTCAAATACAAAAAACAGATCACTGCGCGACACTCAACTGGCTCCATTTAACACCTCAGTTCAAATACCTGTAAATCAGAAACCACAATTTGTTCAGAGCTGGTTTTTGCAACATAAACCATACAGATATAATCATTACACATGCAAAATTTTCATCTATATCAGACAACTGGAAGTAGGTCAGGGGCATTACTTATTGAACGCCCCTCGTATATCTCCCGTGTTATGTAGCTAATGTGTTTCTTTTTAACTTCTCAAATGTTATATCACATATATTTGTTTAAATAGAAGTACACGTTTGAATTTTAATAGAGTAAATACCTGTTTTCCATTAGCGTTAAGCAATAATCTTATGTAAAGTATATATTTTTCGGATATTGCGACAAGCGTAATAAAAATGTGTATTTAAACAAATAAACTACTTATATAATGTTTGAATTGCTTCAACTGTAAGTAGCGATGCACGTTGGCGTAGGGAGTTGGTCGCATTTCGTATGTAACTGATCGTTCTGGTTTCGAATCTCGGCGTGTATGCACTTCTTACGTTTAGCCACACAGATTAGCTGTAGACGATGAAACAGCTGTCTGGGGATGTCATATATATATATATATATATATATATTTATATATATATAAGTGTGTTCCTCACACTTTCGCTATTCTTTCAGTTATCACATACAATCTAAACGATATAAAGAGAAAGACTTTTAGAATCTCATGAAAGAGTTCAAGATGTTCTCTTTGGTGCATTGTAAGAAGGAAATCGTAGTTTCTTGCTAGAGAAACGAAATTTTTAATTTTCCTTGATAGAATTACTATCGATTTGCGCGTTCGAAACGAAAGAAAAATAACTGACAATAGAAACTTAACTAAAAATGTAATTTCACTTTTGAATGGACCCATTTTATTTGCTTGTGTGTTTCCTCCCGCTTTTGTTAGTATTTCTACAATGATGTGATTTCTTTGACGTTCTTCTCCAGCAATTTGTTTCCCACCTTCGAACGCTTTTCAATTTGAGTTTACGCCGCAAAATCCAATGTTCAATTGAATAAATCGAACCATTCGCAAAGTGAATGAGATGCCTTCTGTCACACGCAAAGACATTCACTTTTACACATTAAACAGTTTCGAAAAAAGGAAAGGAACTCATCAATAACCAACATTAAATGCGCCTCCCTTTGATAACGTGCTGAGATTAATCGATCGATTTTTATTCTCAAACCAGAACCTTTAAGGAAAACATGTTTGCTTTATGCGAAAGAAATAAAGTTCATTTTTTTTATTTAAATGTTATTTTTATTTTTGATGTGTAAATTTATGAAATTGCTTTACGCTTCAATTCGCTTGAAAAAATATAAGTAAACATTTTAAAAATTACATACCATTTTCACCATATTTGTTGCTGATAAGCCGTGAGTAAAATGTGTTTATTTCTTTGTCCAAATTGACCGGCCACACGTGCGTTGGAATAAAGTATTCTCGCAGTCGAAATGTCGCCGTTCACCCTTAACAAAGTCAAGAGAGAAATAAAACGCCGTTAACATTCATCCCTTCATACACTTTCTTACCCTCTCATAAAAATGAGTACACTGCATAACATACGCATTTTAGGGCATGCGCGTTTGAGTCTTTCAAAATGGCCAACTTACAACCGAGCGACTAGCAGGTTTGGTCAGTTATTGCTTATCTTTGGTTTAACAGTTCGTCTATTTTTCTACTATTACACCCTCAGTGATTTTATTACACTTATATATATATATATATATATATATATATATACATATATATATTTGTCTGTATGTATATATATACATATATATATATATATATACTAATAATTAATTATAATGAAACGAACTTAGTTATTACTCTTTACTGAATTTAGTGTTTGTAGATTGTATCAATCTTCCACTAATAGTATTGAGAAAGATATGTATCTATATATAATCCGTCCAACTACGCATTAAATAATGATGATGTAGATTAGACTCTCAAGCCTATGAGCAGGAAAACTCCAAAATAAAAGCAGTCTTTCTCAGCTTATCCCGGGATTCTTTTCAGCCATACTGGGTGTCTCCTTGCCACTGGATTCAAACGATTCAACAATTCAGGTTCAGAAGAGAGTTGTTGTGGATCGCACACCTTTTGATTCACTATAGATTCCCCGCTATTACACCTTCTAAGGGGATATCCATTGTCTGTTGGGACGGATTGGAAGCCCTTACATACACACACACAAATATATATATATATATATATATATATATATATATATATATATATATACCTAGCTCTACTTACGTGTTTATCACTGTTGAAGTAAATACCTAAAATCGATATATAAAATATTATATTTCTTTTAAAAAATGATATGTAGATACATGAAATAATATATATATATATATATAAATATATATATATATGTATATATATATATATATATTCCTATATTTATATATATATATATTTTATATATATATATATATATATATATATATATATATATATATATATTAACCACCAAAAAGCTTGCTCGTCGCATCGAAAACATTACTACGAAAATAACAAACCTCGAAAATTCCTTTGGCCTTCAACTAGACTTACATATATATATATATATATATATATATATATATATATGTATATATATAAAATGAAAAAGGCAAACCAAAACATATTATTTATGTATTCATCAACGTTTCGTCTTTATTGTAAGAGGTACGTAGGGTGATTTGTCTGAAGAAAAAATCATACAAGTATGAATTTGTTTTGCCCGCAGTCTCAGATTAGCGGCCGGCAAACAAATTTATACGTGTATGATATTTTGTTCGGACAAATTTATCCTGAGGACGCCTTACAATAAGGACGAAACGTTGATGAATACATAAATAATTTTTTTTGGTTTTCCTTTTTCTATTTTTCATTACGTCGGAACATTTTATGTGTTATCTTTATTCATATATATATATATATATATATATATATATATATATTTATATATATATGTGTATATTAATTAATATATATATATATATATATATATATATACTATTATTATTATACTAAATTTAAAGTTCATGAACGTTTGATGACAAAAAATAAATGTTAAAATATATCTTTGTTTTAGGATTGAGTCATTCTGTTTTAATTCCCCTGATTAGCCGTAATTTATAATTAACTGTATAATTCAACCATCTATCTCTTAACTATCAATGCATTCATATCGTCCCTCTCTATGTTGATTCAACTACTCTCTAATATAAATTTCTCTGGGAGTATTTAGAGAAACAGTGACTGTCTATTTTCGCATGACCACATAATTTACATTCGTTGTTTTTAGAGATATATGTTTTTATTCATTATAAACAATCGATAGATATGGAGGCATATTACAAATAGGGTATTTATAGTTAATGTAAGAATGAGAAAATGTTGTACTAATATTTAATTTCCACGGATCAATTTCAGAGGAACTGTTTCTTTTCGTCTCATCGGCGCAGTCCAAAGTGAAGGCCAACGAATCGTACAATTTGCACTGGTAGGCATTTTTTCTTCATCGATAACTTCTTGCTTCCATTTGATAACCAATTTGTTTCGCTGCATCAGAGCCGTTTGTTGCGGAGATCAATAATTGTCTGTTAATCGATTTTGTGATAATTCCCGCGAATTCCCAGCAAATTATTTCCGAAATAGATCACAGATATTTTATTCAAAGATGAAGCGGGAAATGAAATGCGCTGTTTTATAACTTAATACACGCAAACATACGGACATATATAAACACACACATAAATGTGCGTATCCACTGATCCACTGTTTCGATGTATTACAGTTGCTCGTCGTGGCTATACAGGCAAGTGCCTTAAACTGAGTTCGAAACTGGACCGTTTAATCGAGTCGGCGATTCTAACTGCGACGTCTTAAACATAATCCACAAGGAAAATAAACCTTAACGTTCATATACACACTATCAGACACTACGAGTGCTCTATTTGTTTACGAGGAACTTGTGTGTCTGTATATATGTAATGTGAGGAATGAAAATTTGCTTTTTTCTTTACCTTATTATTAATATAAACAATACTACTGCTAATAATAATAATAATAATAATAATAATAATAATAATAATAATAATAATAATAATAATAATAATAATAATAATAATAGGAACAAAACCACGGACAAAAAACAGGTAAGTAACCCCTCCAATTCCAGGTATGACAAAGAACACAGACCAAACACAAAAAAGCAGGAATGAAAAAAAAACTAAAAAATATAAAAAGAAATGGACCATAAAGGAGAACAGACTAGTAATGGAATGCTACTACAAAAGTCGCCAGCCCACACAAAGAGTCTACCGGAAGCGATTGAAACATCTTTGGAACACTGCTACTGGCTACTATACAACGGAACAAAGGATAGCAGACCAAGCAAAACAGATCCTCCAGATAGGATTGTTCTCGGAGATGGAACTGACGGAAATCAAACAAAAGAGCGGAACAGAGCAAGAAACATCACCCGCGAAAACCCCCAGGAAGAAGACAGACAAAACATAAACCCAGTAACGGAAGAGGTCGAAATCCACGAAATCACAGAACTCACCGAAGTAGAACTCACCAATGAAGAAGCAAGAGAAGTGGAAAACATCAAACGATACATGTCTGAGAACAAAACAAATCTTCCATCTCTAAGGAACGAAGATTGGAAGAAGTTAAAAGTTGAAACCGAGACAGTAAACAAGGTACTCGCGTACATCCCAACAGACCTAAACAACTTGATATATGCCGGGGCAAAATCAGTAAGTATGAAACTAAGAAAAGAAAAAAGCCTGGCCAAAAGAAAGGACCGACAAAACCTGGATGGGAAATCAGACTGGAAATCCAGATAACCAAACTCCGGAAAGAAGCTTACACCGTAAACAGGATGAAAGAAAATAGGAAAGGATGGAAGAGCAGAAATACGTCTCACAAGGAAAGACTAAATAAGAAACATGAAGAATTAAAACAAAAGATAGCAGCAATAGAGGGAAGACTGAGACGATATAGATACAAATCAGAACAGCAAAAACAGAACAGGACCTTTGAAAAGAATGAAAGCCAGTTTTACAAAAACGTAAACGAAGAACGAATAACATCAGAACAACCTGACCCGACAGAGACAAAACACTTCTGGAGCAAGATATGGGAAAATCCTAAAACACACAACAAAAATGCCAAGTGGTTGAAAAACATGAAAAATGAACTACAGGAAATAGAAAAAGGAACAGAAACAGAGATTACTAAAGAAACCATTAAGGATACCGTAAGGAAAATGGCAAACTGGAAAGCACCAGGCCATGATGGAATACATGCATATTGGTTTTTAAAATTCACGACCCTACATGAAAGACTGGCGCAGAAACTGAGAGGATGTATCCACAAAACAGACATACCAGTGTGAATGATCAAAGTAGGACAACGCTTATACAAAAAGATGCCCAAAAAGGAACGACCCAAGCAACTACAGACCAATTACCTGTTTACCAACAATGTGGAAAATCCTGACGGCACAAATGAGAGAACAAATCTACCAGCCCCTAAACAAACGCGGATTACTCCTCGAAGAACAAAAAGGATGTCGTAAAGGGAAAAGAGGGGCGCATAACCTCCTATACATCGATCAAAAGATCCTGAAGGAAGTAATAAACAGAAAAAAAAACATATCCATGGCATGGATTGACTACAAAAAAGCTTACGACAGAATCCCCCAAGCATGGATAATTGAATGTTTGAAAATATACAAAATACCCGAAAGGATGATTAATTTTATTAAGAAAGCAATGGAAACATGGAGACTGGAACTGACAACCGGAGGACAACAGCTGACTGGGATAAAGATACAAGGAGGCATCTTCCGAGGAGACTCCCTATCACCACTACCGTTTATAATAGCTATGATGCCACTTAACTACATACTCATAAAATGTGGTGCCGGATACAAGTTTACAGACACAGAACTAAGAGTAAACCACCTGATGTGCATGGATGACCTGAAACTATTTGCAAAAAGCAAAGAGGAACTGGAAAAACTGATAAATATGACCAGAATCGTCAACCAGGACATCCAAGTGGAATTCGGAATGAAAAAGTGTGCACTACTAGAAATAAAAAAGGAAAACTGGAGACAACAGAGGGCATGGAACTCCCCAACCAAGAAGAAATTAGGGCGTTTGGCGAACAGGATAGCTACAAGTATCTTGGAGTTCTGGAAGCAGACACCATCAAATCTACAGAAATTAAAGAGAAGATTGGAAAAGAATATTAACGAAGAACGAGAAAACTCCTAGAAACGAAATTATATAGCAGGAATCTAGTAACAGGAATAAACACCTGGGCAGTAGCACTAATAAGATACTATGGACCATTCATAGGCTGGACCAAAGAAGAAATCAGACACCTAGACCAGAGGACTAGAACATTAATGACCATGCACAATTCAATACACCCAAAAGACGATACGGACAGAATATACATGAAAAGAAAGAAAGAGGAAGAGGACCGCTAAGTATAGAAGATTTTGTGGAAGACACAAAAAAGAGCTGGAAAAATACATAACTCAACACAGGGAAATCATTATCACTGCAGCAAGAGACACCGTTCCAAAGAACAACTCGGGAAACACCGAAACCAGAAACAAAACGGCAAGAAAAGAAAAGTGGAAAGAATAAAACTACACGGACACTTCAGAAGACTGACCAGAGAAGCAACTAACGAAAATAGCTGGGCATGGCTAAGAAAAGGACACTTGAACAGAGAAACGGAATCTTTACTTATTGCTGTACAGAACAATGCGATTAGGACAAACTACATTAAAGCTAAAAATAGATAAAAGCCAGGAAAACAGTAAATGCAGACTGTGTGGACAAAGAGACGAAACAGTAAATCATATAATAAGTGAATGTAGCAAACTAGCGCAAAAAGAATATAAGAACAGACATGACTGTGTGGTGAAAGCAGTACATCTGGAACTGTGCAAACAATTGAATTTCGAATATGCAGACAAATGGTACAAAAACCTGGAGAAAAGACTGAAAGAAATTGGAATCAAAGGGACTATCGAAACTATACAAAGGACGGCAATGATCAAAACAGCTGCAATCTTAAGGAAAATCCTCGAATGCGGAAACTAACACGCATAAGCTATAAAGGCACAAGGTATTTACAACGGAGAAAACAAAACCACACGAAGAACACTACAACAAGAGCCAAGGAACAGAAACTGCAAGAAACAGCACTTAATACCCCCCCCCCAATAAATTACACCGGCCTCAGCTATCACTACACAAAAATGAACCAAAGAAACAGAAATTACAAGAAACACTATCAGCCCCTTCCCTCTCTCCCCACCCACCCCTTTTTTTAAATTAAAAAGAATAAAAAATTTATTTTTTTAAAAAAGGAAAGAGAAATGGAAAAAATTAAGGAATTGAAAGGAAAAAAAAGAAAAAAAATTTTTTAATTTTTAAATTAAACTTTTTTTGTTTTTGTTGTTTTTTGTTTTTTTAAATTAACTTTAAAAAAAATATTATTATATTTATTTATTTATTTATTTTTATATATTTTTTTTTTAACTGGTGCTGACACCAGACAAAATATTTGTATAGAGTCGAGGAGGATGAGAAGACCGAGGAGGGACAGCACAAACCAGACTTCCACTGGAAAAGTGCAGAGAATGCTGGGACCTTTGGGAGGCTTATTACCGTCCAAATCCCAGAGAAGACCAATTAACCTTACTAGCGAGAAATCAATGGTAAGGGGCTGTTGCGATACCGCATCGTTATCGAAAAGAGGTGAAGAATACTGGAAATCTGGGGAGACTTGTTGTCACTCAGACTCCAGGAAATACCACTGGTTATTGTCGGTGAGCAATCACTGACGATGATCTGTGTGATAACTTCTAGTGAGTACAAATAATAATAATAATATTGTTACTCAGACTCCAGGAAACACAACTGTTTGTTGTCGGTGAGCAATCGCTGACGATGACTTGTGTGATAACTCTTAGGGAGCAAATAATAATAAATAAATAAATAAATAAATAAATAATAATAATAATAATAATAATAATAATAATAATAATAATAATAATAATAACAACAACAACAACAACAACAACAACAACAACAACAACAACAACAACAACAACCACCACCACCACCACCACCACCACCACCACCACCACCACCATCATCATCATCATCATCATCATCATCATCATCATCATCATCATTATTATTATTATTATTATTATTATTATTATTATTATTATTATTATTATTATTATTATTATTACCTGGGCAGTATCGCTAATAAGATACGCTGGACCATTCATAGGCTGGACTAAAGAAAAACTCAGGCACCTTGACCAGAAGACTAGAAAATTAATAACTATGCACAATACTCTACACCCAAAAGATAATAAGACAGACTCTACATGAAACGAAATGGAGGGGGTAGAAAACTGGTAAGTATAGAAGAGTGTGTGGAAAACTAAAAAAAAAAGCTGGAAAAATACATAACTCAGAACACGGAAAGGCTAATCACCGCAGCAAGAGACACCGTTCCAACGAGGAACTCGGGCAGCACCGACACCAGAAACAAAAATACGAGAAAAAAAAGTGGAAAGAAAAACAACTACATGGACGCTTCAAAAGACTGACAAGAGAAAATGACTGGGCATGGCTGAGAAAAGAAAACTTGAACAGAGAAACAGAACCTGTACTGATAGCTGCAAACAGTAAATGCAGACTGTGTGGACAAAGTAATGGGACAGTAAATCATGTAATAAGTGAATGTAGCAAACTCGCCCAAAAAGAATACAAGAACAGACGTGACTGTGTGGGGCAAGCAGTACACTGGGAACTTTGCAAACAATTGCATTTCGAATACGCAGAAACAGTACTGGAATACGCAGTACTGGAATACGAATACGCATAAACCAGAAACAGTACTGGAAAACGAAAAAAACAAAATCATCTGGGATATGGATATACATACAGATAAACTCATACAAGCAAAGAGACCTGATATTATTATAATCGACAAAAAGGAAAAATCTTGCAAAATCATAGACTTCGCCGTTCCAGCAGAACACAGAGTAAAGATCAAAGAGACGGAAAAACAAAGCTAATACACAGAACTAGCCAGAGAACTGAAAGGAATATAGAGCATAAAAGAAGTCAGTATACTACTAATAATCGGAGGAGCACTAGGAGCAATATAAAAAAACATCGAGAAAAGACTGGGAGAAATTGGAATCAAAGGGACGATCGAAACCATACAAAGGACGACCATGACCAAAACAGCTGCAATCTTAAGGAAAATCCTTGAATGCGGAAACCAACCCGCATAAGCTACAAAGGGTAACCAGACACAAAAAAATTACAACAAGTAGAAAACAAAAGCACACGAACAACACCACAAAACGAACCAAAGAACAGAAACTACAAGAAACATCACTTCATAATCCGCCCAATAAATTGCACCGGCCTCAGCTAACACAACACAAAAATGAACCAAGGAACAGAAATTACAAGAGCACCATAATCTTTCCCCCTCCTTTCAACCCATCCCCTCAATTTTTTTATTTTAAATAATTAAACAAAAAAGAAAAACAATGGTGCCGGCCTAGGCTGACACCAAACAAAATATTTGTAGAGCGTCGAAGAGGGTAAGAAGGCCGAGAACGGACAGCACAAACCAGACCTCTACTGGAAGAGTGCGGAGAATGCTGGGACCTTCGGGAGGCTTGTTGCCACCCAAATTTTAGAGAAGCCAATGGTCCTTACCAGCGAGAAATCAATGGTAAACGGCTGTTGCGATACCGCAAGGTTATTTGTAGTGGTTATCGAAAAGATGTAAAGAATACTGGAAATCTGGGGAGGCTTGTTGTCACCTAGACTCCAGTAAATACCACTGGTTGTTGTCGGTGAGCAATACCTGACGATGATCTGTGTGAGAACTCCTAGTGAATAATAATAATAATAATAATAATAATAATAATAATAATAATAATAATAATAATAATAATAATAATAATAATAATAATAATAATAACAACATCCATTATTTTCTCAACGACTGATACGAGAACACCAATTTAGTTGTAATGGGAATCGAAAAAGCGAAAAGTATGTTTAAACTTAAGTATAATTCTGTAGAAAACGTCTCCCATATGATTAAAAAATGTAAACAAAGTATGAACAATAAATAGAAATTAGATAAATGAGATACAAAAACATGCGGATAGAATGAGGTGAGACTGATTTGTTCCCGTCTCTGCGTGTATGTGAGATAGAAGGGCGTAACGATATAAAACAATTTTAATCATTACTAAAAAGTCTTTAACCGTTTTTCACTCTCTTTATATCCTATACGCCTGTCACGTACTTTACACTTATCACGTTTTCGGGTGTGGGAGTGTTTCATAATGTGTGCGTACTTTACACTTACGTATATGTGGCTGTGTGTGTAGTTCTTTATCATGTATGCGAGAGAGTGTTCAATTATTAAATTCTCCTTAGTATCTCTTTCTTTTAAATGTTACTGAATCGACATTATATGTAATGCTTCCAAAAATTCGAAAAACTGTTTTAAGCGTTACCACAAACCTTTTAAACTAGTTGTATACTCCTTTTTTTAGTGTGCCCATTTCTTTCTTTATCTTTTTAATGTGTGCGGGTTGAGAGTTTAACCACTGTGAATATCTTTTCACGGGTATCAATGTGTGTGTGTGTCGTGGTTTTTCTATCTCATTCTTTTCTCTCTTTTCTCATTTCTCACACAAAAATGTTCACAACAAATCAATGTCATAATTTACCTGTTACCTTCGTTTCCCTTCTTCGTCGTGATTCGTCTTCTTCTTTATTTCTCCGTGTGTCGTGGTTGATTTCTTATTTCCTTTATTTCCTCGTGTGGCCGCACTGATTTCTCTTTCTGTTTCCGTCTGCGTTATACCGCGATCGTGCTAGTGGTCTTCTCTATAAACAAATATTTGCATTTATCGGCAGAGGGGAGTCTAAAACAGATGTTTTGAGAGGTTTAAAGAGGTTTTTATTTATTTTCTGTATTAAACAACGTCGGAGAGAGGCCCGTGATATCTTAACCAATTCCTTTCGTATTTTTGGTTACCTCTTAATATCTTTAACTTCTTACTTATAAATCTACTAAGTAGTGGGCAGCTTTATGCCAAACAGACTGACAGGAGAGATCTTCCGTCTCTCGTCTAATCCGAGACTTAACTTTAAGTTTCAGCCCATCGTTTGCACATATACTCGCTTCAACTCCATCGCAGAAAATGTTTAAAACAATCGTTTCTTTGTGTGAGAACAACAAGTTACGTTACTGCGCCCCGATCTGTCGGTCTCCACTTTGACATTCATTAACCCAAATTTCTTGTTCCTTTCATCTTAACGTAACCCGTCTGTTACTTATACGTGGAAAACAGATTTGTTTCCCCAAATCCGTGTCAATCTGGCATGCACTTAGCTAGATAATTTTGCCCTCGTCACAATCCATACTAGCTGAAGTACACATTTTCCAAACTGGTCCCCATCATAATATAACAAGTCAATTCAATAAAAAAGATGTTCGAATAAAAAGTTTTAGCATTTCATATAATAAACTAATTTTAAAGCTTCCAATGTAAGTATTCTTATAATAATTCCAAATCTACATGCATACATATATACATGTATTATTATAATTATAATTAGTAGTAGTAGTAGTAGTGGTATTGCTGTTGTAATAAACAACGTTTTGTCTTTTTTCCTATACATTTTAATCGCACAGAATACATGCTAAAATATTCGTCAGATATGGGATACATTTCTGTTTGAAACATCTTCTATTTTGATTGTTGTAATTAACCGTATCAACCTACTGCACATATTTTATACGTCGTCTAATACTCTCGCTACCGTCATTTTCTTCTCACGTTCTCTATCTCTCTCTCACTTACTCACTCTCTCATTCTCTCTCTCTCTCTCTCGCTCTCTCTCTCTCTCTCTCTCTCTCTCTTACACTCTTTGTTTATTAGCAATCGAAGGTAATAAATACAGGGAAAACATTTTTAAATTGCAATAGTTCTGGAAAATCCTATTCAAACCGTATTTGAAGAAGAAAAGAAAGAGAAAAATAGATCTATAGCGAACAGAAACAGACTGATTCTTTATTCTGTCCTTTTACTTTTTATATTTAACTGGTTTTGCAAACTCATTTTAAGCGAGTGACCCAACGGACCACATTTTCTTCAGTATATATATATATATATATATATATATATATATATATATATATATATATATATGTGTGTGTGTGTGTGTGTGTGTGTGTGTGTGTGTGTGTGTGTGTGTGTGTGTGTGTGTGTGTGAAAAATGAAAAACAGGTTAAAATGCAGGAGAAAAACAAAAACAAGAGATTTGATCGGTTTCGTTCGTATTAACGAACGTCTTCCGAAAAAGTGAGGATTCGGAAACAATTTTATTTTAGAGGCACACACATGGGAGAAGGAAAGAATGATCCGATTGGACCATGAGAAAATCTTTAGCAACATTGAAATATGATTTAACAAGTAGGTGACATATTCTTCTTTATTTCTTTTTTCTTATTCTTTTTTTATTTTTATTTATTTCCTTTTTCTTTTTTCTTTTTCCGATCTAGTATAGGGGAGGCAGTCAACGGAGGGGGTGAAAGTGATAAGAGAGAAGAAGACAACGAAACTAGCCAGGATAAAAAAGAATAAGAAAAAATAAATAAAGAAGAATATGTCACCTACTTCTTGAATCATATTTCAATGTCGCTAAAAAAATTCTCATATAGTCTAATCGGATCATCATTTCCTTCTCCCATGTGTGTGCCTTCAAAATAAAATTGTTTCCAAATCTTCACTTTTTCTGATAACGAACGAAACGGGTCAAATCTCTTGTTTTTGTTTTTCTCGTGTATGTTAACCTGTTTTCCGTTTGTCTATTTACACACATTTTGTCTACCACAGCTTTTATTTTCATGACTTATCGTGCACCTTACCCCATATATATATATATATATATATATATATATATATATATATATATATATATATATATATATATATATATACTGGTTCGAATTGTTTCGGTAGAAATCCGAATAAGAGAGCTCGATGTCCAATTAAGCAGAGCATGTATAAATTTTAAGATGAAATGAATTAGATGCACATTTAGGTTGTATACATAATAGTCTATTTCGACCTTATCTTGGTCTCCTCAGATGTACCTTCAACCACGATGTCTTAATCGTGGTTGAAGGTACATCTGAGGAGACCAAGATAAGGTCGAAATAGACTATTATGTATCCAACCTAAATGTGCATCTAATTCATCTCATCTTCAAATTTATATATATATATATATATATATATATATATATATATATATATATATATATATATATATATATATATATATATATAACCAACAATGAAATGGATGTTTCTATTTGCAGAAAAGAATGATTACATCATCAATCTCCTTGTACTACTTGTGATACTAATGTAATGCTTGTAGTTATTCTGCTCGTCTAGTCTCATTCCGTAACGACAAAGCAATTCACCCATGAATAAAAACGCATTCGGAAAGATGGCAGCTGCAATGCATTTTCTTGTTTGTGTTTATTTGCACGATTCAATCAAAGTGGAACATATTTTGGCAAGTGTGCATCACAGGATGGAGAGGAGTGCATTAATCGATGTTCGATGAGAGAAAAAGAGATGAGTTATCTTCAAAGGGAAAAGATGAAAAAAAGTACAATAAAAAAGAAGAGAAATGTAAAAAACAAGTAAGAGGTATCGATGCTGGAATAGATGCGTGTGTTTTCATCACGATCGGCCACAAACTGCTAGGCGGCAGCTGTAAACAATTCGACCGATAAATTCAAATGTGCACCAACGTATAAGCAAATATTCTTTACATTCGCAACAAGCACACGCGCGCTTGCACATGTATGCCTGCGTTTAGGTGTTATAAAATTTGAACATTTTGTTTTATAAAAGACAGTGCACGATTTATATATATATATATATATATATATATATATATATATATATATATATATATATATAATAACATTTATTAATAAATATTAATTAGTTATTACCTACAGACATCGATGTTTCATGCTAACGCAATCTTCAGTGCAGGAAGCTAATTCTAAACGGTCGACTGATTTGCAGTCAAGAGCGTTAACCCCTCGGCCATAGGGAATTAGCTAATAATTAAAGAGGAATTTAACTTTGTAAATAGCGAGTCGGCGGCTAATTTACACAAGCAGTTAAAGTAATTTTGTTGATTATCTATGTACGTATACGTTTCGTCTTTTAATCAGGACTAGAGAGAGAGGGGGGATAGATACGAACAGAAAAAAATATGATGTATACCTTCTAAGTAGAATCTATAATGGAAAATTAATGCTCGATATGCGAGATAGAGCCATTAAATAAACAAATAAAAGACTGGAATTGAGATTGTACAAAATACAATATCTATTAAATCATTCACTTGTTAAATACAAGGGGTTTCCAATAAAAGAAATGTTATTATTCCTTCATCAGCAATAATAAAAAATACACATAAATAATAATAAAATGTATTTTATTTGAAAACTATTGTTTTGAACTACTGATGACTTAATAAATATTCTATTTCATACAATTTGTATTCTCATCTTTTACTTGTTTATATATATAAAGATAATTATTTATAAATAATATTTTCAAATTACCCATAAACACATTGTCAAACCTGCAATCATCAGTATGGGAAGAGACAATCTATGTCGGTCACACGGTTCCAACACCAATATCAAAGTCATATTTAACTCAGTAGTCGAAGCGCGCACTGATATGCCTACTCTGCATTGTCTGGAAATATATATATATATATATATATATATATATATATATATATATATATATATATATATAATTTATTTAAATACTGTATATTACATATTTCAGCAATGTACCGCGGTTTCATCCAAAAGGGCAGATTGTGACATCTTTAGTAAATCTCTGTGCCCAGTGGAATCATCGGCAAGCTGAAACGATTGTAGTCACAGCCCGATAGGGAATGGCGTCAACAATGACAGAAAACGGTTTATCTCTGAGGGAGTCCCCGAAAAAATCCGGTGTGGGATAGTGATTTACTAAGACTTAAGAGAGTTCGATGTTAGTTCGTGTTTGAAAGGCCTTCATGTTATTCCCTAGCAAGTTTTATTTATCTATTTATCTGTTCTTTTGTGGATTTGTAATATTATTGTTTTACCTAGTCTGAAAAAATACGAAAGGGGCGGCTATGAAGTTTGCCGTTTGGGTTTGTGAATACGACCTAGTCATATATATATATATATATATATATATATATATATATATATATATATATATATATATATATATATATATTGAAGATTCCAATTATTTCCAAACGATATTCCAAATAAAGAGAACATGCTATCGAATTGCAGTATTTATATCAGTTTCCAGGTGATTTTAATTTTAGTTATACAAAATAATACAAAATGGGTTTGCAACATCGTCTTTCAACAGGAACGGATTCGAGAACGGCCTCATTTGTATCTGGAGAAAAAACAATGACAATGTCAGAGAAAAGGCATCTGCAAATTTAAAAAAATCTTTAAGCGTATATCCAATGCTAAATACCTCGGGAAAATATGAAATTCTATACAGATAATATTACCATCTTATATTATCTGGTAAATCAATGATGTGTTTACACGATCTTTATTTACATTTCGAATGTTCACAGTATTTGGCAAGGGAGTTCCTTTTATTATACTAGGATTTATGAATAGATGTAATTTAAGAAAACGTAAAAAAAATGTAACGTTCATTTACACACTTACACGCACTACTCAAAATAAGTGCTTATATATATATAGCAGCGAAGGATTTCTAATAAAATACACTGTTTACATTATATATATAATATTAAATAAATAAATTGAAGTGCAGTTTTAATATCGTAGTGTCAAAAAATTTATTAAATATTCATTATAATTGATTTAATCAATATTCAGATCAAGATTATATTTTAATAATCCTAAAAGATGCAGTTAATTCTTACTTTAATAGAAATGTTATGTATTACAATGTACAAATAGCAGATACGTACGTGAAACAAAACTAACGTTTAACTCCGATTCAATGACCACAAACTTACTATCAAACAAGAACTACCCCTGCCCCCGAGTTGCGAAACATTTTAATCTAACCGAATGTGCATTAGATAATATCAAATACATACTCATAGGAGCAAATTTACGTCTACATATGCACGCAAACAAGAAGAATAAATAATGAAAATTAAAATAAACAAATAGAAATCGGCTCTGAACGCGGATGCGATTCTATTCCTAATATTTATAAGTTTTTTTTTACAAACTGAGATATAACCCGTTTGGATAATGTACAACGTTCTTGTGTTTCATAAGAACATGATAAATACGCGTCTACTTAAGGGGCTGTATTTATAAAAAGAAGATAAAATCTTTTAGAGGTTCAAATATGGTTTCATGTAAAGCCGTCGTACACGTGTAGACACTGATGCATCATCAAATGAGGGTTTGAATTAACGTTGTTCATAGTTGCAAATCGAACTAAATGATAAAGAAGTAAGAGCGTTATATGTGTATGATGTCCAGTTATAAAAGTGTTATAGTCGTTCAATTTTCATCACACCATACAGTATTTGAAAGAGGACAGAGGATTGTACGAAATATTAAAAATTATATAAACACCTATGATTTATGATCTTATGTTTTCTATAAAGATTTCTTATTTCTTTAATATGTAGAATTTCATCATTTCTAGCAGAGAAACACATTTTAAATTACAACATAAGCACACTGAGATTAATCACCCCAACATATATATATATATATATATATATATATATATATATATGCATATATATTTTTATAATATTTAGTTGTCTCGTTAGCATTTTGAAGAGGCCAGGAGGTCGAAATAAATTATAGTGCTGACAACTACGATGTGTATGCAAATTTTTTCTTTCTATATTTAATTCTAGCTCTGTTTTTTACATTGAGCTCTCATACTCGGATTTCTTACCCAAATTATTTACTTTAACGCATACTATATATATATATATATATATATATATATATATATATATATATATATATATATATATATATATAATTTACGACAATTATATCTTCATTAGCCATCTTTACCGGCGGTTTTATGGGCAATAAAGAAATTAAAATTGTATATGCAATGCAGTATTTATGTTAACAATTACACGGTGTCACAATCTTATAGGCTGTCCAAATTGGTGTGGTGTAAAATATTACAAACTTACACTGAGACCGTTCTATTTGATAAATAATTTATTAGGATTACCTTGACATGATATTGAACCCTTTACTTTTATTTCTTTTTAACTGTTTATCTAATGTGCAATATACAAACGTTGGGCGAACAGTTATTCGAATGTTAGTTCCTTTGGTAATTCGTAATAACCAGAAAGAATCTAAAGCCCATTTAAAGTACTTTTTTAATCCGGGGAGAAACTGGTTTTGTAAATAGTTCATTGGTTGAAAGTGAATGAATGTGATTTTATTATCAAAATGATGCCTATTGTTATCAATCTTAGAAAGATATTTTCTAAAAATGTAGCATTTTTCTCTGTCATTTAATTTTATTTATAACTTAAAAGTTGAAATTAAAGAAAACAAGAATAAAAATCGAAGGTTTAGGTTGGGAACAAGAATGCACAAAGTTCTTCAATTATTACAGGGAAACGACGAGTGGGTGTTCTAGTATAATTTAAATCGGTGTAATCAATTTGTCTGTATTTTTATATAATCTAGTGATGGCATACTTGACGTAAATGATTCATTGAGTAATCGTTAAATAGGCCCAATACTCAATCAGTAAGTCACTCGGCCGCCATGGACATTAAATTATTTTTCGTTATAAAAGGATTCGATTTCATCTATAGAGAAAATCGTTAAGTTATAGAACATCTGAATAGTTTTATGGAAAATAGAAGATAGTAAATATGCGCAAAGCATAGCTTTTTCATGTTTAATCCGAGGATATATTCATGTCTCTAGGAAACTGATAAACACAAAAATATCTCATAATAAAAAAATTATAATAAGTAACTCTAACGAAAATAAAAATAAAAATTAATAATGAATATAAGCTATTTAGATTTATTCAATGTATGAAACAGATTGAATAAAACTCCTTTTAAAAGGCGTGTCCCTTCCTCTCTTTAGGGAGCGTCCGTTCCTTCACTGTTTTTATGGAAATGACTATATTCAGAAATTTTTTCGCTTGAAAATGTCATTCAATTCAAAACGTTTCATTGCGTCAAAATAATGAATTATAATTATTTCAGAGTTCTGTTTTTAGTTTTTCCATCGACTATCTAGATGCATATGCAATTTTTCACGCAGCATATATTAAATGAAGTAAATACGTTTATGTTCCAATGCTTATATATGTATGCGAAACGTCGTCGTCTGTAGGTATAAAAACACTTAAATATTTAATTTAAAATATTTATAGTAAATGTCCCTTTCAGATTCATAGTCTTAAAAGTAGAGCACTGTTTGAAATTACAATATTGTTGTCATCCTGCGATAAGCAAATTCCGATCGAGCGTAGAACACTATCGACAACATGATGCTTGTCCCCGCCTGCCGGATAAGTGGATCTAAATTTCAATTACTGTCTGTGGTGATTTCTCGGGCCGTGTCAGTTAGGGTGTCAGGCTCGTAATTCTAGGGTGAATCTACAAACTGCGTTCGAGCCCATACGACTGCCGGAAACCACATTTCCTGCACTGATGATATAGAAACCCCGAAACGAAGTCGTCTGTAGCAATAAAACACACTTTAATATTTAATGTAAAATATTTATATCTATTGAGGGAGATCAAATTTAATATTTTTCATTTTAAAACCCAACGGTTCTTGATCTTTTTATTTTTCAACGGAAAAATAAGACTGTCGTTTTTGTTGTTTAATTACAGCAATCCATGATTTATCGTGGGCTATGAACACCCAAAATGTATTCACAATTCTTATTTTCTCATTTTCCTTTTTTCAAGCGGGGGTTAAATTTTTATTTTTATTTTTTTAAATTTTTGATTCTTGGAATATATAACTTCTAATTTCTCCGACGCTGGAAATGAAAAATAGCGATCGGAGGTCAAGTTATATAGATTCGCAGATAAAAAATAAAAGATAACTTTTTTTTTTACATTGTATTGCCGAAATTTGCGGGTAGATATGCCGAATTAGTAAAAAAAATAACAAAAATAAAATTAAAGTTGGGAATAAAAATATCATAGAGAAGTCACGCAGCGCGCGAGCCGCCATTTTTCGAGAATCAGACTTAAACATAGGCTGAAGAGAGTCTGGCATAAGAGACCAACTAAAGATCCCCTTCGCTTGGATTTGAAACCGACGGTACCGATGTTATTCTGATCTCCTGAAAAATATATATACATAAATATTATGCGTTTTTTTTTAATTTCTCTTAATAATCGAGCACTTTTCTGCGGTTCTCTCCCTTATATATATATATATATATATATATATATATATATATATATATATATATATATATATATATATATATATATATATATATATATGACTCACACACGGTAGTGGGTGAATAATATGCTTACGGTCAAAATTTACCTAATCGTGACCAATTCTTGGGTTTGTCATTAATTCAGTTTTCATCAAAACTAGATGCGTTTATTTACACTGGAGTTGACTAGTCCCAACCCTTTTTAAGAAATTAAAATGTGGTCCAGTAGAAAAAAAGTTTTTAAAATATGTGTCATCATCATGTATGATAACGCCCCCCTCATTGACTTTGAATAATCATAACTTTTGTTTTATTTAAAACAAATATTTATTCATTTTGACCCAAAATGTAGCAAACATCACAAGGAATCTAAAACTATCTTACAAGGAGTTAAAGATATGGAAGGGTTGAACAGCTTAAATTGACAAAAATGCCAATTGAGTAACGCTACTCATGCGTTTTAACTCGACATAACTTTTACAATTATAAATATAATTTAAGGATGGAAAATAGAAAGATAGAAATTTATGAGCTGATTCTAAATATGTTAGTATCAAATAGAAACAGAGCTGTGTGACATTTAGTAGGAAAATAAAAACGTGATAATTGACTTTTGAAGCTATATTTTTCAGAAAAAAGGGCCAAAAAAGGTCAAACTGAAAACTGAAGTCATACTTTTAGATAAAAAAAGCCAAAAAAATGCTAAATTGTAAATTATCTTTATTAATGAAGAAAATGAAGAAAAAATGGTTATATTGAAGATATTAACTCTTGTGTATATTGCAGATGTTAACCCCCAAATATTTGTATTTTTTTCTATTAGTTTCGTATTGTTTTCTTAGCGGTGAAAGTAAAGATGTTCCTACGAAATTGAAATTGTGGGCTTTTTATATATGCTTTTTTGTGGAATATTTAAAAAATTTGTTTTTATACTTATTGCGCTAAATAAATAATACTTTCTACAGCATACATATAAATGTTTATATCGTACTGGAAGACTTTAAAGAATATTTAAACATGTTATATAAAAATAATTGTTGAGAAATTTGTGGATAGATACCCTCATTACCGGCTTCCCTAAACAAAAACAAGATTATTCTTTTTTTAGACAGTTACGTGTTAGGAAGGAAAAACAATTATTTCAGAATTTAGAGTGTAGCATATAGATTTAACGTAAAAGTATCACCCATTTCTGGCCGATCGCGATCGGGATAGCGTTTTTAGAGCATATAACCATATTTGTTGCAAAGGGATATAAATTGTGTTTTTTAGGGGGTAATAAAAAATCGATTAATCCTACTATTTACCCAAAGTCCATGTGGAAACAGTCACCATCAAAAAAAGATCACTTAACTCTATCAGTAACCTAAAGTCCAGGTGGCAACCCAAAAAATTTAACAAGAACGGTTATATAATTTATTGGCCTTTTAGCTAAGAGAAAAATGTAGTATCAATTTTTGTATAGTTTTATATTTGTTGTGCAAATGAATATTGCAAAGTATAGTATCTGTTCTGATATTACACTTCATCTTTTCTGTCCTCGGTCAGTGAAGAAGAAATCCTTCTAGACTGTGGCAATTTTCATTTTTGTTGCAATCCAAACACCCCTTTTTAGAGATCTGGATTTTCCCCACATTAAAAACCGACTGTGTGTGTTTACCTAGGTGCAACGGAAAATTCGGCACTGGAAAATTCGTCAAAGGAAAATCCGGCAAAGTAAAAATCGGCAATGTTAGCAAAGTAGGAAAATTCGGGAATTATGAAATAAGTATCGATTGAAAATAGATTTTAGAAGCGTTCTTGCGGGGGATATAGTTGTAAATACGTGCCTATCACCCTCAACCAAAAAATAACACTTCTTGTATTATCTTGTTGGTACTTGTGCAGTTAACGGACCGGGTAAGATTTTCAAGTTGAATTAAATTTTTACGATATCTTTTGTTTATTAAATTGTTAGGTGAAAGTAAGGAATCATTAGAAAATCCCCCCTCCCCATGTTAAGAATCGCTTTCTAAATAATGTTATTATTTCAACCCAGTCCGTACAGTCTTTTCACATTATTATATTAATAAAAAAGTAGAAAATTAAAATCCTATACAGAGGATAAATCCATCATAATGCATTTCAGTTTTTTGGTAAACAAGTCAGCCATTTTGATATTTTGTTAATAGTTGAAATAATAAATCCATTACTCCGTGTTCGACATTTTAAAGGAATTTGGAAGTATTTAAACTGTCAGTAGAAAGTCCTTTAAACTTGCTTTAAAATTCTTAGCAAATCTTTATGTATTAAAAGCTCCAGGATGATATTTAGAAATAAATATTTGAGGGGAATATGGTTGTATAATAAGAGGTATCCCCAACCAAAAAATTTAAAATTAATATTTTAGAATATTTATGGTTCCTTAATGTAAGAGCGGCAAGCGAGAAAATATTTTTAGGACACCACGTGCTATACGATGTCGTTAAATATTTAAGTTCATTTTTTTTAATGAGTTCAAATTGATAATTGACTTGTTGTTGACGCATGAATGTGTACTCAGCAGCGTAAGAAATTCATTTTTTTAATCTTTAAAACAAAACAAAATTGGAAAAATTGAGAAACAGGGACATTCCGGAAAAAATATTTTTAAAACTGGTATAAATTTTACTAACAATTAATTTCAAATGTATGGTAGGGCAAAAATATAATAAACAATTAAGCACACGAGATGTTCCCCGCCACACACTATCAACTATGCGACGTCATCGAAGTTTTACTTACAGACAATCATTCAGTTTCTAGTTTCACTTTGGAAAAATAAAATGTAATTTTCACAATTAAAGTTTATATTTGTTTAATTAAAAAATATGATGAATTGTCACTTCTTTTTAAAATCGGATAGGAAAATACAATCCTATTGAGACCAATTAAAACTGTAAAAGTAACTTTTTAATAAAAATAGATTAACTGTTTATATTTATTTTAATAAAACTATAAATAAATTAAGGAAAATTATTAGAAAACCATCTGACGGATGTTTTTCTAATAATGTTCTATTACAAAACCATACATTATATATAAAATACAAATAATAGATAAATATAATAAAATGAAATATTATAGCGAGTATAATATTCCATACATAGTTTTCTCTCGGCAAACTAATTGTTGCTATTCTGATCGCTCGAATATTTTTTGATCGCACGGACATTTTTGGATAATTATGTAATTTTTAGAAAATGGACGTGTCGTATATTTAAAATAGTTCCAGAAAAGTGATGTTTATATTTCAAAAGATAAGCAAAAAAAGATTTCTTGAAATTTCAAATTGTATTGAATGTCTGTGTGTTTTTAGCCATAATGAGAACATATTTCATTCTAAAAGTTTTTTGACACGTAGAAAAAGTTTTTCTTAGATTAACTTTAGGTTTTTACCTTTCGAACATAATCAAATTTTATCTGAAGCAATTAAATAGATATAGTGAAAATGAGTTTAAAATAAATTAAATTATGATATTTTAATTCATTCTGAAATAATTATAAATTATTTGGACTTATTTGAAACTCAGAAATTGAAATGTATTCTTATTATTCTGAAACATTCCAAAAATAAGTTTTTCTGAATTTATTAATATTTTAATTTAAAATATTCAACATATTTTTATTTTATTTTACTGTAACTTTAAAATTAAAATTCTGAAAATTTAAAAAATTATTGCAAATCATTTAATTCTAATTGGAATATGGACTTAGTATTTTAAAAAAGAAAAATCCTTAAATTATTAAATATAACTAATAAGTAAAATTGTATTTTATAGTTTAAAAATATGATGTTTATTTTTGATAATTCTTAACTTATTAATAATTCAATCTCTATTAATTAAAAAGAAAACGAACCAATATTATTTAAAAGAAAAACAAAAGAACCACAAAATGAAGCATTAAATAATAAGAATAACATTTGAGGGACTTTAGAGGGTTCAAAATTGTGGTATAAGTTTTAAGTCACCCCATTATTTATTTTGCATATTAACTTATTTTTAATAACTTAATTTATTTAAGTAAAACTGTGAATTAATTAATAGAATATTGTCATTTGTGACGGTGTCTCTGTGGGCAGTACTGAAGCATGTAGTATGGTTGTCCAGAAAAGACTGATATCTTTTTTGATAATATTCCCAAAATATGTTTTTAATAAATTACATCAGTAAATATATTTGTATTGTTTTTCATATTTATTATTTCCTAATAACTTTATTTTTAAACTTAATATCTAAATTCATTACTAAAGTATCGTCAATTGTGGTTTTGTCGCTATGTGCAGTACTGAATCATGTATAGAAAAGGAAAATGTTTTCATTGACTATATTCTAATTATGTACTTTACTTTTTATAAACTAAAAAAGTGAATTGATTTTTAATTGCAAGCTGCATTAAACAATTTAAAATTAAAAAAATTAATGATTGGGGTATAGTCAATAGTGCTTTTTCTTTATTAGCAGGTCTGAATCATGTAGTAGGGCGGTCAGGAAAAGGCAAATGTTTCATTTGATATATTCTATTTACAATTTTTTTGTTTCAAAATATACATGTGATTATTATTGTTGCTAACTTCATGTTTAAACTTATATTCAAATTTATTACAATATAATTTGTTGTGACGGTGTCTCTATGGGCAGTACTGATAATGAAGTTAAATAGAATTTCTTAATATTGCTTTTATGCAGATAACGAAGTAAAGTTTGAATTAATTGATTTTTTTTCAGCGAATAAGAAGTAAGGCTAGTTCACTAATGAATTAGATGCTTTCATTATTGTGATGTCATAATGATTATTGGTTCAACTCAATTAGCTACTGTTACTAATATTTCCACCAACTCAAAGTATAGGTGACTTAAGATGAACCTAGTAACTGATGCTTTGGGGTCTTGTTATCTGTTCCTTATTTAAATTATAATAAAAAATACATTGTGCATTCTCAAACTGCAATGCCTTAAAAAGTGGAATAGGTTAAAGAATGGGTCGCAGGTATATTAATATTCTTAAACATAAACCTTGAAATGTACAGAACAAGTGGAATTAACTTTTTAAATATCGAAGCTGGAATTGAGATTTGAAGAATTAAATGTAGAGTACAATTAGCAATGTAAAGAGAATAATAAAAAAAAATGAATAAGGTGATTCATTAAATAAAGTTTTTTTTTGCTTAAAGCATCATTCAAAATGTGTAGAATCCATTAGCCATTTCTCTTTACCACATTACTACGAGTGGAGTGTATTCTGTGGTTGACTCTTGTCAGCCAAGAAATAATCCTGTATTTAACAATGTATCCATACTGCACAGGTCAGGAAATTCTGATTATTTTTGTGATACATGCAAAGCACATGTGTTTTTTTTTATTTGAATAAAAAAATTAAACCAATAAACATAACTGACTCACATTCAACTCTTCCTAATAGTTACCTCTCTCTAATTGTCACCAGCATTTTTTCCAACTACTATTTTTAAACTTGTCCTAATTGTAGTATTTTTTTTAATTTCTTTCAAGTGACAAAAAAAAAAGTTTGAACTTTCAAAATGTTCAAAAAAGAATGTTCAACTTTATTTACAAAAATAAAATTAAAAAATTTAGTTATAAAGTTATCAAGTGACCAAAGTTTAGTGATTAATTCACTAAATCTTTTAGGAACTAAATCAAGTCAAAATCAGTTAGCCGAACATGTTAATTTGCCTAAGTCATCAATTTTTTCTGTATAGTTGAGGTTGCTATTTTGAGAAAATCTACTGTATAATTAAAGAAAAAATATTTGTTTTTTTTATGTCATTCTTGTGTTAATCAAAAAAAGAAAGAGCTAAAAAAACATTGCATATGTCTGCCATTTTAGCAAGTGTAATTAAGTGTACATTTAATTCTTTAGATATTAATACCAGATTCATTATCTTAAGAGTGTATTCAACTTGTTCTGTACATTTCCAGGTTTATATTTAAGAATATTAACATACATGCGTATATACATATATACATATATATATATATGTAAGTTTCGTTAAAGACCACGAATCTCTCTCGTTTTGCAATCATTCTCGTTAATCCCAAGACGCGGCGAGACATTTTGCCGTTCTCGCGTGTTAATAGATTTAATGTGACACCTAGCGTTGTATCATGGGCATCCTTCCAGCGCCTTCGGTCTCTCGACCGTCTCCGGGGGGGGGGTGTCTTATCGTTAGTATTAGCCTTTTTTTATATAGTCTTTATTTATTAATCCGCATACTTATATATATATATATATATATATATATATATATATATATATATATATATATTTATGTATTTATTTATTCGTTTATTCATTTATTATTCGTTTATTTATTTATTTAAGATTGTTCTTAGTTCTTTTGATTTTATAGTGTTTTGTGTGTAATGATCTGTCGCTGAATGGCACTAGTATCAAATATGTGGTGCATAAAACATCGAGAGAGAGAGTTGTAGTCGTGTGGCCAACAAACAATTGCATAAATAAATAAATCAAAAATAAATATATTAAGAAAATGTATATATATATATGTGTGTGTGTGTAAATGAATAAGTATACGGATGAATAAATTTTTAAAAACTACAAAAAGGCTAATAATGACGATAAGACATAACGTCCTGAAAACGGTCGAGAGACCGAAAGCGCTAAAGAGATGGCTCATGACACAACGCTAGGTTCCACATTATATCTATGAACACCCAAAAACTGCAAAATTGCTCGCCATGTCGAGAGATTAACGAGAAAGATTGCAAAACGAAAGAGCTCCGTTGTCGTTAACGAAAATTGTATAAATAACGACTTGTTACAAGTTTCTCGTTAATCTCTCGACTTGGCGAGCAATTTTGCGGTTCTTGGGTGTTTATAGATATAATGTGCAACCTAGCGTTGTGTCATGAGCCATCTCTTTAGCGCTTTCGATCTCTCGACCGTCTTCAAGACGTTGTGTATATATATATATATATATATTTATATATATATATATATATAAGTAAATGATATCAAGTTATTTTTCCGTACATAGGCTAGCGTTTGAAGCGTTCGCTCTCATCAGTCTAAGGAATGATAATCTCAGACGGTCGTAAGGTTCGAACCCGGTTACAGAATCACCCAAAGGTAACTATTTATGCGAAGGAGGGGGGGGGGCAGATATAGAAATAATGTCTAGAGAGTATTTAACAAACGTTGTCGGAATATGCCATATAGCTACGTGACAGTCTATTTGTAACTTCCCCGAACAGGGCTGAACTTGAATCCTTTAAAGAGGCTCATAACAATATTAATTTTAGATAATATTAAATTAATCTTACTTACATACGCTAGCGTGTCATGCTTTCGCTCTTATCAGACGGTCGTAAAGTTCGAACCCGGTTACAAGCAAGCGTCATAAGCGTCAAGCGTCAAGCGTCAAGCGTCATAAGAAAATGGCCACGAGACATTACCATGTGAAGAAAGAGAATTCAAGTTCTATTTATGCGAATGGAGGCACATATAAAAAGACTGCCTGGAGAGTATTCAACGAACGTTGTCAGAATATGCCATATTTGTGATAAAAATTGAATGGTTGTATTTTTATATATATATATATATATATATATATATATATATATATATATATATATATAAGGAGAGAAAAAGAAAGAGAGAGATATCGATATATATAGATATATAGCCATTCAATATTTATCACCAAATACTTTATTTGAAAAAGGACCGAGAAATATTAAAAATTATCTGAACACTTATGATTTATGTCTTTATGTTATTCAGGCAGGTACTTTTTTTCTTTTTTAAAATTGCATAATTTTTAGAACAGAAACACAGTTTAAATTACAGTATTGAATGTATATTGCATAAAAAAGTGTATATGAATCTAGGTAGTCGATGAGAAAACTAAAAACAGACCTCTAGAAGAAAAATATATATATATAGTAAATGAAAAAAGGAAAAAACAAAAATATTATTTATGTATTTATCAACGTTTTGTCTTTATTTCAAGACATCCTAAGCATGATTTGTCTGAAGCAAATAACACACAAAGTAAAAAATATTTAAAACAATGAAACATTGTGGTCAAACGAGGCATGAAGTTACTTGATGTGAGGAGCTCAAAAACATACTACTTAAAGGTCAAACACTAGCCAACAATAAGTGTTAGATAGATAGATTCCGACCCACAAAACAGAAATTCTTACTCCTTTGTCAGAAACACTGCTCATGGAATGTGAGGACTAAATAGCAAAATAAGATTTATTTATAAACAAGTCACTCCAGCTATCTTCAGCCATATTTGATTTTGAAAGAGGTTGCAAGTCCTTCTAGGAGAAAGTTTTTGTGTTTTTATTTAATAAGTATGTTTCCGTTTTCGGTATTTAATTAGTAGAGGGCTTACTATAAAATACCTCAAAAAGGGTTATGGAAAAGTAAACATCTATTGATTGTATTTTTTCCTAAAGGGGTTCCTGTTAAAAGATCAATATATTGTAAAGGAATTCTAAATACATTTACCAGAGAAAACCTTCATGGTTAAACCTACTTCGAAGATTCTTTCAACATCATATTCTTACATGTATCACTTCAAATGTATAGGGATATAAAGCTCTAAATATAAGCCATCATTAAATCTCTTAAAATTTCTCAAAATTATATAAAAAGTATTTTTAAATATAGTTTAAAGTAATTTAAAATATTCTAAAAAATACTTTAAGAAACTAAAGTTTAAAAAATCTGAAATACTTTTTAAAAAATAGAAGGTATTTGAACATATTTAAAATTACTTAGACCCTTAAAAACCTATAAACTGTCTAAAGAATTTAAAATATTAAAAAAAATTGATTCCCTAATAATCCCAAAATCTCAAAACAACACCGCAAAACAAAAGCTTTTATATGAGGGATGGATTGTGATAATATGCAGTCAATTTATATAAATCAGATTGGTTGACGCTTTTTTGTTTATATATTTTTTTAAAGTTGCCTTTTCTTCATGACACATTAATAAATTTAATTAATTTTTAAAAATACACCGTTTTAAGCAGTTCAATATAATCATATGATTATACCTTTTGCATTAATATAATTTAACCGTAATTGTCTTGTCTTAGTTATCTAACATTTAAGAAACTTTTAATTACTTGAAATAATTTCTGGATGGAAGAATTAATACCCGAATTTTTCTTTCACATTTGTTCAAATTCCATCTTAAATGTTTGATCCTTTGAACATTTTTCACGACAATAACTATAGTTTCGTTGTGAGTGAAAAATGAATATGGCTTTTTTTATCTAATCTCTATCCACGTAATACAGCTCAATTTGTTTCGGTTTACATTTTTGATGTGGGATTTTGACAACAAATTTTTTAATTTAGAATTTTATGCAGATGTTTTACAACAATTATGAATCCAATTACTTGCTTGAAGTAGTAATTATTTTATAATGCTGATTAATAGAACATCTGCATACATATATATAATCTTTCCCCCTGATGAGATCTCAGTTTCTAACATCGACATTCCAGTGTCGCGAATTATGTAGGTGTCTGTGTAAATAAATTAAAATTATTTATACATATATATATATATATACATATGTGTATATATATATATATATATATATATATATATATATATATATATATATATATATTTATATATATATATATATATCATTTATTTGTTTATTTTGCCTGCGATACGTTTGAACGCAAAGCATTCTACCTAAATGGTAATTAGGAATAATTTTTATGCATCCAGATGATGAGAAACACACACACACACACACATATATATATATATATATATATATATATATATATATATATATATATATATATATATATATATATTAAAATATAATCATCCACGGACACGTGTTTTGTCGTTTTTTGTCGAAACCAGGACCACAGAGTCTGGAGCATGAAGCTACTGATCTAGTCCTAAATGCATCCCCTTTTTCTTAGATCTCATTTATTTAATTGCGATACGTTTAAAATGAAAGCGTTAACTATATGCTAATTATGAATAATTTTTCACACATCAATGTATATATATTTTATTTCAATATTATTGGCCACTAAAACGTGTTTCGATGTTCTACGACTCATCGGCGTGGCTGAACCTACCAAGATTCGAAACCAGGACACCAGACTCTAGAGCTCTACCACTGAGCCAATGTCCGCTTCTACTAAATGTATCGCCCTTTTTGTAGATGTCATTTATTTGTTTATTTTGCTAGCAAAACGTTTGAATGGAAATCACTCTAAATAAATGGTAATTAGGAAAAATATTTCACTCACCAATATAATGCCTCCAGATTGGGGGACATATATGTAGTTTTAAACATAATCATCTATTAACACGTGTTTCGTCGTTACACGACTCATCAGCGTAAAGGAAAAATGGTTATTCGGATTCATTTGATGTGGCAATGGGCTTACTGGTTCTGCTTAAATGTCTTATTTAGTATGACCCTTTAGTTTATATAAACGTACTGAATCGGATGTGATTAATTTAAAGGATATAGGATTATATAGGGATGATGTCATGGTAATAGTTAGAAATGCCACTAACTCCAAATCTGAAAGAATGTATAAATTTATATACAAAACTATGAAGGATTTAGAGCTTAAAACTAATGTTACTGAAGAATTTAGATTACAAACTTCCTAGATGTTACATTCAACCTTATTCATGGCACATATAAACAATATATGAAAGGAAATTATAACCCAATATATGTTAATCCATTGAAATTACCTTCACTCTATTATTGAGCATATCCCAATATGGATTTGCCATAGAATTAGCAATAATTCGTCTACAAATATTTTTTAATAACAATCGTTATGCATACAACTACGCTCTACAAAACAGTGGTTACGTTGACACTAAGATTGAGTATCACAACAGACATAACAGGAGCATTAGAAGAAAAATAGGAACCGGAAAATTATTTTTATAACCTCCGTTACTTACGAAAACATCAGGTGTATGGATAAGACGTCACTGTGAACACTATATGAAATTTTAGTTAATGTATTCCTGCAGGCTGAAAATTATTAAATAATATTATTAATAGCCGGACGGTTTTGATGTAATACAACCATTCTGATATTCTGTTGTTCCACGAATACAGTCAGGACGCCAGGTAGAATGTAATTAAATTTTATGGAGTGTTTTTTATTTAATTTTATAATCTGGTGTAGTATGTAGGAAGTAGTATACGTTTTTAAAAATCAAATAATAAACAGTGGATTAATAAAAATTATACCAAATAAGGAAATAACCCGGTGAATGTGAGTGACGCGGAAGGAGATAATTTTAAGAGAGTGAAATTGTTTGGAACGTTCTGTGTGGGATTATGTATTGAGCGAAGCAGTTTAGTATGAATCAAATTAATAATTTGTGAAAGCAAACTAAATGTACGCATATTTTCTGAAAACACGCATAGGAAGTGCTGTAAATAGTTAGTTGAAAAGATAAGCATATGAAGTGGTCGGTTATTTTCCTATAATGTCTGAAGGTTTAGTGACAAAGACGACATTATATATATATATATATATATATATATATATATATATATATATATATATATATATATATATATGTATATATATGTATATATGTATGTATATCAAGTTTCTATAATGTGTTGTATTCTACGACAATTTGTCTTTATACGCCGGCGTCAGGGTTAATTTACTCTTATTTTATACACTTCTTCTTTTACCGTTTTCCAAGTGCTATCTTGTGTAGCAACTACAATTAAATCAGGCTGTTAGTCCTATACTGTCGAGAAAAACAAGATTTAACTTTTCTCTTTATTTTTTTAAATAACTAAATTCGATCTCTACTCAGTATATTCGATAAAGGTTGTATCCAACACAGATAAAGCATGGCTTCTTTGAAATTTATTATCGCTGTATAATTGTTCTGCTAATCAAAAAAAGGTAAATGTAATGGCAATTTATGTTATGCAAATGAAGACTCGGTTATGAATACTTTATTTACCGGAGTTCAACGCTGCATCTTACGTAATTTAACCGACATTCAAACGGGTAAAATTTGCGGTCGGCACAATTCATAATTATCCACGTGTTGAATATTATAATGCTCAACTGTCATAAGAATATCTCCATTCACTTACGCAGATTTCATATGTTGAATATCCAATATTTACGACAGAACATTATTTGTCGTTGTACTGAGATTACATTGCATGAGCTTATTCTCATTACAATTACGGTAGCAATTTCGGAGGTTAAAGATGGGAAAACGCCTGTTGCCATGTTTCCCCGAACGATGTAGTTATATAAACGTGCTTTTTTGTCAGCATCGCAGTTTCGGAAACGGATTAAAATCTCAAATAATCAAGATGAATTAATTGAGCTGTCAAATTTTCCGGCATTTTGTCTACTCTATGCATTCACAAATTTGCTTCATCTTCTTAAATCTCTTTGGGGTAAAAATTACAATCAGAGATGAATTGAAACCCTCGAAAGATCTTACATTTTATGCTAACATAAGAAAATAACTAAAGTATTCAAATATAATCGGCTAAAGAAAGATATAAATACAATATTTTGTTTTATTTTTCCAGTATAAATAGACTATAGCACATGATATACGTTTATTTTAGGCAATACTTTCGCTGCAAATAAAGTTGGAAAACATACCAATTTTTACAGTCCGGTGATATTGTTATGGGTATACTATCTAATGAAATCTATATCCATAAAAGGAAAATATCATTCATATATATATATATAAGAGTTTCCCTAATTTCAATGGCCGGAATAGCGTTGGAAATAAAAGTGGCGTATAAAATTCTGCTTCGTATACACTTCAATCAGATTCTTGATGCGTGTTTTCAGAAATTGTGAGTTAGTTTCGTGCACTTTCAGCTATTTTTATATTTTATCTGTTAAGTAAATTTTAATCATTAGAGTAGGAGTGACTACCCTCACAATAATAAGTCCTCTTTCTACCCAGAATACCGAAACAAAATATACAGTATAAATCTAATTAGGGTTACTTTATTGCCTGATACCACCGCTACATAGGCTCATTTTAATTACTACGCCGACTAGCGATTGGCCGGCTAGTAAAACAACAAATATCAAAATTTCGTTTTCTGAATACAAAATATACAAAACAATAAAAACTGTCTTCGCGAATAAGTTCACACAATATACATAGCAAACCGGAGCCTACATTTCGTTATTTTAAACTAAATATTGCTAAACCACCTGCATTACTTTTCAGTTTCGTTGATCAAAAATGCGTGATTCGGTTGGCAGTGCAATTCAAATGGTTGAGAGACACACCGCAGGAAAATACGGTAGATCCAGCTCGGCCTGCTCCACTGAAACTAGTTCAAGACCAGCTGATTAAATATAGTGTGATATCGAACGGGTTCATCATCATAGTAACGGACATGACCGTGATTTCCCAGACAACAACACAAGCGTAGCCGAGACAGAAAGAGATGAACATGCTTAGGCACGTACGTAATTTGTGACATAAACCGATATTTATAATTTTTATGTTCATTAATACTTACGTTTAAATGCTTCATTTTTACTTTAGACTGGTGTTCATAATTATTAAAATCTAATTTATATTTTAGTTATTAATCAAAAAAAGTTGCGGTTTCGGCGCAAAATTCAGAACGCTTAATAGAAGAAATCTAACAAGTAGATTAAATTAAGGCTCTTGTTCGAATTTGTTTAATTATTGCAGATTACAACAAAAAGCATTTATGTAAAATAATTAATGGATGTATATGAGAACTTGATTGTTCACATCTTGGGTTATCTATAAGAAATTAAGTAAAGCGAGAATTGGTTAATCTGAATATTGCTTTTTTTCTGTAGGAAGTTAAGTGTTTTGTGTTAAATTCCCGTAATGTGTTATTGTGACATACAATAGCGGGTGCATGAACACGTTCATACACATACGACACGGTACAGACTATATTCATGGATATGGCCACTCGAGAATGACAAGGATATAAAATCCGCACGTTCTATGTTGTCAATCTCTTTCCCCTAATATACAGAAAGTACCAGTATAAAATAATATAAAAAGGTTAGAGAGTAAAACAGCCGAAACGTTGTTGAAATTGAACCGAACAATAACAACTTTTGAATAATATAAATAATGTAGTATTTTGCTTCTATTCTTGATTCTATTCTTGATGTGTGCTTCACTGCTTTTATATAAGCTACAATTAACATGAACTCAACATTATTACGCCACCCTCTATGTTGTCTCTGTTCTGGAGAATTATGGATTCATTTAAATCTGGATTAATCCCAACCTCTTCTGATCCGTTGGTTTCACCAATATCTTCTTATAATATGTCTTTTGGCATCTGCATTAAATTTATGATCTTTCGAACTTTCTTGACGCATCGGTCTCTCAGACGGTAATTATAAAACCCCAAGTTCAGCGAAATGTTCTTCTACATTAACGATGCTTCCAAAGCTATTAATGTCACGTCTTGGACTGCTGATTACATTATCTATGAAGAGTATATGGTGAAATTCTTTCATCGTTTGGTCTTTATAATATGATTTTATCTTGATCTTGACCGATGTCCGACTATCATCCGTAATATAGTTTAACGGTTTTTGTTGTCCTTACCTCCACTGATGAAAACAATATTATCTTAAAGTTAAAACAATTCAACTTATTTCTTTTATATAGTACATGATACACAACTAATAGGTCCCGCACTATCCACCAAGCTCAAGCCCTTGTCCCATCGCCGCAATGTTGCATCCTTGTGTTTGTTTGACAAGTACTTCAATGGATTGTGCTCCGATGAACTTGCTGCTCTGGTGACCCCTCGACGTAAATACACTCGACATACCCGAGAATCAGCTAAATCCCATCCATTCAATGATGAGGTCCCCAGAAGCTGGAGAGCTTTCTACTCCAGTAGATTTTTTTCTTCGAGCTACCTGCCTTTGGAACTCCCTCCCTGTTCCCTGTTCCCTGTTCCCTGTTCCCTGTTTCCCCGAATGTACAAAAACTGTCACCCTAATTCTCATTAGCGCTTTACGTCTTCAGTGGCAATTTGCTCTGTTTGGGGTGAACTAAGTTTTTTAAAAAAGCATCATAAACGTACGATATCTATCTAGGGAGACGAATGAATTCAAAAAGTACTGAACAAGTGGCAACAAAACTATTGAAAGGACGTGTAAAATTATTCTCCACGGGCACGTTATATCCGAGTTGATTAACAGTGGATTACCATACACAAGTAGTCATCAGGGGATTCGTTAGCTTAGTAATGTGACGTAGATTATATATCTTACTGTTAAAATTCATTCAGTTGATGCGAGAATTTCAGATAAGTTACGTGTCAAAAAACGGCTCTGTGGAATACGGACGCACAGCCGTCACCAACCCTCTTCCATTATGATAATTCTGATGTTGTTTGAGCTCTTTTTTACATAATTGAACGGATCTACCCCGCCTAATAAACCGGTATCGTCCGGGCCTTTGGCTCTGGATTTACGCCCGTCTATTGGGGGTTGCCGGTCCTGTGCAGTTCTAGGAGGTGCACCCTCCCAGGCTTTGCCTCCCCTCTTTGGGGAGGAGTAAGTTGATTGCGGGGAATGACGACGGGGCTGCCCAGGCTATTTTTAAATGGCCAGAGTGCTCACCTATCGAACGCTGGCTTATCTAATCCCACTTTCCCGACCTTGTGTCACATCTTACCTTGTGGGAGGTAGATAAATAAATGAACGGATCTAGTTTTCTTAGAGGTAGTTGTAGTGAAGTGGATACAAATGTGGACTAAATAGCTTGGCGTGCCAAGTTCGAATCCTATTCTTTCCATACCACCATTTATTCGCAAAAGAACTGGGGAGACAAATGGTTACAGCAGAAGCAAAACGGTCAAGTTGTACGATGCTGATGCACACAAATTGACGTTTTAGTTAGATATAATGCTCATTATTTTTATGACAACTAAAGAATATAAAACCACGATTTCTTATTGGTTGGATTGTTGCTGGATTTTATGTAATGTAAACCATTATAAAATCGTAAGACTGAAACCGCACTTATATTTTCTATGCAATAATTTTTGTATTGTTTTTTGTAAGCGTATATTTGAAAATAGTAAATAGACAAACAAATACGAGGAAAATGAAAGTTTTTTTAAGAATTTTTTCTCCTGGGAAATTTATGGCCAATTTAATAAAAGGACTCCGTACAATTTCCTAAAATAAATTAATTAGAAAAGAAAACTTCCATTCAAATAATTATTGGAAATGAATACTCTCAACTTTTCTCCTCCATTCAAAAATGGCGCGAAAGTTTCTATGAAATTGAAGTTATACTTTAAAAGAAAAAAATAATTAACGATTGAAAAATATTCCTCAATCAGAGAAATGAAATTCACGCCGAAAAAACTTTTCATGAAATGTGCTTTTAAACTTTTCCAAAATATAATTAAAAAGAAATTCATCTTTAATTCATTTCAATAAATTCAATTACATCGTCAAAAACTGAAATAGGGGTTTGAAAGCTTCACTAAATAAATCCATTTCTTTTAAAATATTATTTTCCTATAAACAGATAGACCGATTGTGGTTTCTTTAAAAAAATTAGTTTTTAGTTAACAAAAACACATAAAGCGATTGCGAGTTAAATAATAAATATGTTACAAGAACGTTAATTATTTCTGTGATACAGTAGGGCACGGGAAATATTTAGGTCAATTTAATAAAAAGAAATCCGAGTGAATGTTGAATTTCATAACATTCATTTCGAAACAGGGTTACAAAAGAAAGATTCAGCTCGAATTCGTCTGCAAAAGAAATAAGTCCGAAATGTTCGACTACTTGGAAGTGTCAATGAATTTAAAATTATTCTAAAATGATAAAGAAAAACTATTAAGAAAAAACAAGTCAAAACGAACATCGTTCTGGAAAAGATTCCAATAAAAAAAGTAAGTCAAATCAATCGGCCATCTTAAAAAAAACAGCAAATTCTTTTCATTTCTGAAAAACGAGTAATACAAATAAGTTTTCTCGTCTAAGCAAAAAAAGAATATCATTAAAAGTATAAAAGTCGGTTTCTTTTGTAGGAAAAACAAACGAATCAATTCGTTGTCCTACTGTTCCCCAAAATCATCAGCAACGCAACTTATAATTTTCTTCTTTCTTTTCTCATTCACCATTCTACAGAAGTGAAACTCCATTGCCCGAAGCAGGTTGCTATATCAGCCATCAATTGGTTGATTTGTAGAGAGTACAATTCATAGTCAAATGCATACGACTGACTGATGGAGAGATAGTATGAGTGAGTTTTAAAAAAAAGTATATATTATAGATTTTCTGTGACAACTTAATGCAACTTGTAGTAGAAATAATAGTTAAATGTAACTGATGTATATTAACCTAGAAGTTTGTTTGCAGAGTTATTACTAATTACAACGATATAATTCAATTCTGTTTCGTAGAAAAAATACAAAAATTAAAACAAGTTGTTGTCAGTTAATGTAGCGTCACAAACTCACGTATGACAAAAGACTAGAGCGTGATGTAATTAACATGCAGTAAGAGATGGTGGAATACATACATAAATAGCTAAGTGAGAGATGGGTGAATTGTTCAGTTAATTACAAATTACGGTTAATTAGAAGAATACAAAATTATTTATTCTCAAACATAACTCAATCATAAAACTAAAATATATGTTATATGTATTTATGGAAATAAACGTTGATTAAATAACACTTAGAAAAAATGGTTAGGCAAAAGGAGTATTCCCATAAGCTTGCGTTTATGGGGAATATGCTAAATAACTTCATCTGAAATCACATATGGTTGAAGATAGGCAGAACTTGTTTATAAATATGAACAAACCAACGAAACATTCGGTTTAGGCTTAAAACATATTACACGATGCTGATTTTACGTGATATTATGTAAGTAATAAATAAATATAACGTTCTTATAATTATTAGATATGCACACATTCTATAATACAAAGCTTAGCAGACGCTGAACTTGGATTTCCTCAAACAGCACCACAAAGAACGAAGTCGATTACATACTAACTAATAAACCACACAATGTCTCAGTCATAAACAGATTCAACACTGGGGGTGACCACCGCCTGGTACGTGCCTAGCTTTCCATCAACCCCAAGTTATAGAGAATTAGAGTTAGAGAGATTTTACGCCGCCACATGAATAACGAAATTAGGGCTTACAATGAAGAGGAAAAGCTAAAAGCTTTGAGAGAGAACAAAGGTCTTAAAGCTACTAAAAAGAAACAATATCTTGAGGAAAACATCACAACTGGCTTAAATCGGTTACTCAGAAGATGTGAGAAGTTCTACACAGAGCATTACAGAACAAGGAGACAGGGCTGCTGTGCTACCCCTTCCAGTAATAAAGTCCAAGGTACAGTCTGTAATCAAACGACTAGAGATAAGTGTAGTCCTGTCGATGTTATGCGCAGATTGACGCTTTTCAAGTAAGGAAATTGATAACATCTTTGAGGCACTCATGAGAATGTATTTAAGTGAGATATTTGAAAATAAACAATTGTGCAATTTAAATGCAAAATAAACATTCGTGCAATTTAAATGCAAATTAAAAATTAATTTATTTAATTTTTTGCAAGCTTTCGTTGTAGAACAACTTTGTCAGGCGAGACTGTATTAAATACATTCCCATGCGGGCCTCAAAGATGTTGTAAATTTCCTTACTTAAAAAGCGTCAATCTGCGCATAACATCGACAAGACTACACTTATCATAACGTCTTTTAGAACTTGACGTGTCTTTCTGCTTATATCGTGATTCGACCCCTCGGGGTTAATACCATCAAAATGAGTGGGGAAGAAAAGAAGGAAAAAAATTATAAGACTGTCTCGCCTGACAAAGTTGTTCAGCAACGAAAGCTTGCAAAAAAAAAAATTAAATAAATGAATTTATCATTTGAATTACACGGTTGTTGATTTAAAAAAAAAATTTTTTTTTAAATATTTCACTTATATATATATATATATATATATATATATATATATATATATATATATATATATATATATATATATATGGTACGTCAATGAAAATTAATAAGACCTGCAAATGGAAGCAAATCGATATCTTCAGTTGGATTTCGTTATTGGTGATTCCCATGCCCGTTTGAACTTTAAAAAACATTTTTAAAAACTCTTTCAAATTTGAAACTTTGACAGTCCTATCCTGTCAACTTATCAATCATAATTTTTCCTCTGATGATAAGATTTTAATCTTTGAAAAGCCTGGTTTAAGGAATGAAAGAGAAGAAAAATAAATGTTTTTTATTAACTAAACTGCTCCTTGTTTTGAACAACTGAAGATATCGATTTGCTTCCATTTGCAGGTCTTATTAATTTTCATTGACTTACCATATTTTTGCTCTATCCAGTATATTGAGCTTTCCTTATTTCACAATAGGTCCAACTCTCTAAAAGTTTACCTTTTAGTTTTAATTTACATATATATATAAATTTATATATATATATATATATATATATATATATATATATATATATATATATATATATATCGAAGCAGTCTGTATGTGGATGACGATATGCTCTTCTTCTTTTATAAGGAAATCGCCAACTGCAACAAGCTTTTAAGGCATTTCTCATTGGGTAAAAACAATACGAGTTCTCTTGCACTTGACAATGTTTACATTGAGTTTACATTGAGATTTCGCTTATATTCTGCAGGTAACCGATAATAGCGCAAGGGTTAGAAGGGCAGATTGTCAGCTTTACAGTTGAATTCCGATCCGGGCTTGAGACAATTGCTTATCTAGTTGACTGAAGAGCTGTAATACAGCTAAAGAGTCTGTATGTGGATGAATATATATATATATATATATATATATATATATATATATATTTATATATACATATATATACATATATATATATATATATATATATATATAGTTTTAGAAGTTTTTCAACCTAAAACTATATGAAAAATAAAAGTTTAGTTCCGAGTTACTGCATTAGTAGTCTTCCAAGAATTTATGCTAGTCTTAATATTATTGTAGGGGTCATCAGTTGTTTACGATGAAAAACTCTTTTGAGGATTTAAAAACAAAACACTATTTTATCTCATGGCTCCCAGCAGTGTTGATCAGACACCACCTCTCTTAGAAAACTAGAACAAAAATGTTTTGGAAATCAGATTTATTTTTTGCTCAAGATTAATGTGTTTACTAACCTATTTTTTTTTTGTTATTGCAAATGTTCTTCTTACCACTGTTGTTCGTCTTTGCCCAAGAAAAATTTACTTATTATTTACAAAACTACTGTATTTCATAGAGTTCAGACGAATCCATTATATTACTTATCATCCCCATTTGTTTATTTATATTTTGATGTACTCATATTTTATTTTTTAAACATATATAGGAACGATAAAGGGAGAGTTAGAATTGAAATAAATAAAAACACCATGCCAGTCAGACGTAATATATATATATATATATATATATATATATTTATTATTTATTTATTTAATACGTACATTAAAGTAATTCATGGACACGTGTTTCAAGCTAATAACCGTCATCAGCATAGCTAACTTAAACAAGGATCGAACTTTCGATATTGATGTCCATAGTTCAGCGTCTTTACAATTGGATGAAGACGCCCTGTCTAAAAATGTACAGTTTTTATCACTTAAATATTTAATGTATTTTATGTAATTATTTTTATTGGTAATTGCAGCGTTCGTTGTTCTTTTTGCTTACTATTATTTTGATTGTCTCACTTCCTAAGTGATTAAGATGCAGAAAATTGCATTATTAGTCGCCCATAACTTTATAGGACGCACATAAAAGTTATCCATGGACACGTGTTTCTGGCTCACAGCCGTCATCAGCATGGCTAACTTAGACAAGGATCGAAACTTCGAAAATTAATTTTAAAATATATATGAACAAAAAATAAAGTTACGGGGAACTAATAAATATCGAATGTTCGATCCTTGTCTAAGTTAGCCATGCTGATGACGGCTGTGACCCAAGAACACGTGTCCTATGGATTACTTTCCTGTACGTATAAAATTAATATAAATATATATATATATATATATATATATATATATATATATATATATATATATATATATTAACGAAATATACGTCCTATAAAGTTATAGGCGACTAATAATGCGATTGTCTGTATCTTAATCACCAATAAAAATAATTACATAAAATACATTTAATATTTAGGTGATAAAAATCGTACATATTTTTAGACAAGGCATCTTAATAAAAAATATGTATATTAACGAAAAATACGTGTGTATTTCAGTTATTCGGCCTACTATTCTCATCTTGGTTGTTATATTTACAATGTTTTGGGTGTTGTAACGCTAGGTCGAAACTTTATGAATATAACAACTAAAATGAGAATAATAGGCCAACACAAATAGTACAAATTATCACCCCTCATCAAATAATTACGTATTTCGTATTTTTTTATTATTACTTTTTTTTAAAAAAATCTGAGAAATTAATTCATTTTCAACTAATACAAACCGCTAATTATTTGCTGACTCTAAATAAATAAAGTTATAAATTAAAACACTTGCAAAAAATAAATGTTTAAAACAAAACCGTCTAAACGGGTTCATCTACTTTGTTAGTTTTCATACTATTTTGAGTGAAATTCCTATTTCAGTCACTTTAATTATTCCGAGTGAAATGAGTTTTGGCATTACTCTCGAAAGACTTATTTTACTTTAAAAAACATGTTTAACTTTTAAAACATTAAATAGACTTAGTTATAGCAAGTTGTAAGTGTAATCATTGTTTTTTTTTGTTTTTTTTTACTAAAACATGATTTTAAACTTTTAGATAAAAAAAAATTATTTTTTGTCAATTGCCAATGAAAAAGTTGTTTACCTAATTTAATTTATTTTTTAAATTTAACAGTTTTACGTAGCCGATAAAGTAGTTGTTTTCCGAATTCAATTTTTAAAATACGTTTTACCAAATCTAATTACATGAAAACATTTCCGGAGTGGCCCGATAATGTTATTATTTTGTTGGTACATAAATCGTAAGATGCTAACCGTGCGGAAATAGAAATTGAAGCGTAATCTACTATTCTAGGATAACATCCGAGTTTTAAAAAAGTAATCTGAATGTACTTAATTTCCCTGGAGTGGCCCGTAAATGTAAGTAGTTTGTTGTTACATAAATCGTATGGTGTTAAAAATTTAAAATTAACGTAAAAAGAAAGAAGTCAACATATATAAGTATTAATAATGAAGTGAGTATTTTCGATTAACAAAACCGTTATTCTTATATTCCATGAAACTGGATTGTAGAGACAGAAAGGATAAGTCGTTATTTTGATCTAAAATGTACAGTATGTAACATAGAAAAATTAAACGCAAGCGAGATTCCTAGCATTATTATGCCATGAACAATTGAATCCCGGTGTTACTGGGAACGTTAAGGGTAGATATTCTGATGAGAGTCTCTGTAAAAGTCTTAGTTGGGAGAAGCAGCTTTCCCGGAGAAAATGTAAGAAAGTTTAAAAGGAAACGAAATTATGGACACATACATAAGGACTTGGCTTAGATGGCTGGCGGAACAGATTAGCATCTTACGGCTTGTCTTCTAAACCTATCATGTCCGATGAGAGAGAAGAAAATCGACTTTAGTTTATTATATAGATGTATTTCTCGTGTAAGAATGATGTATTTCTTCACATTTGAAAATAAAACTAGTCTCATAAAAAGCATAAAACTCTATAGCAGTAATCACAAAAGTAGCAGCAGCAGCAGTAGTAGTAGTAGTAGTAGTAGTAGTAGTAGTAGTAGTATAAAAATCCATTTTAACGAGCTAGCTGTACGGAAAGCTTTTGTTTCAATACGTTAACCGATCCGATGATAAATATTTTCCTAATCAAGCGAAGACAAATATGTTTGTGTAGCTTGTTTACGATATGTGTATAGTTATACTGTTACTACCAAACGCTACTCATGTATTACTCACTGTTGAAGAAGATACTGAATTTAAAAAATATTATTTGATAATATAAGTATTTAATATAAAACAATATTAGAAGTTGAAACAATAAAAGAAGCAAACACATCGAATTGAAGTATGTATATCTTAATGTATCACTGTATTTCCATATTTTTAGTGTTTTCAAACGTGCGTTCCATATCGCGTTTGTGCTGGATACACGTATATGTTGCATGTGCGTTTCTGTGAATATGTTATTCTTAAGAAGATGCCTATATATGTAAACGTCAGCAACATCCACAGAATTATGTTATATACTAGCTTGCTTCACAATTTAATTCGTATTCACTACTTGAAATCATTGAAACAACGAATCAATAAGAAAAAGAAAACAAGAAAATTGATGAAAAGACTAAACAAATCGATAAGAAAAAGAAGACAAAACTACTCGAAAAGAAGACAAAATTAATCGATAAAAAAATAAAACTACTCGAATAAAAAGAAAAAAACTAATCGATAATACTACAAAATTAATCGATAAGAATATTAAACTAATCGATTAGTAAACGAAAACAAAACTAATCAATAATAAAAATGACAAAACTAATGCTCGGTCAAACTTAAATTTTCTCTCTCTCTCTCTCTCTCTCTCTCTCTCTTTTTTTTTTCACTTTTTCATATCGCAACGTGCCGGAAACACGTACATTCACTTTTATTACATACATGTAGGCTTGTTTTATCGTTTTAGGTTCCACTGTATCCTTTTAATTGTCTCTCATTCCACAGACGTATGTTTTTAACTTCTTTACTCTCGATGGTCCGTTCAGACTTTCAGACGTTTGTGTCGCAAATGGAAGCCAGAAACGATGATGTCATGTTGGGTCAATTGTTTCCATTTTATCGTGGGTTTCTTCTTTTGTTTGTAGCACAAAAATAACAGGAAATGCTTTTGGACAAGCGTGTTTCATTTTGACTTCATATTCGCCTGTCACATCGGGGGTGGTATTTAATCTCTGCCTCCCTCACTCACTCCCTATCTCCTCTCCTCTATTTCTCCCCCTCTCTCCCCCCCCCTCTCTCTCTCTCTCTCTCTCTCAGTAAACATTTAAACTACTTTGCAGAAATTACCGCGTAGCTACTTGGAAAAAGTAAATAAATCGAACAAATTACACTAAACATTTGAAAAATTATAAATATTCAAAAACGCATTAGTCGTACACGTAAGTACTTATTAGAAATGCTTAAACATGTAAACCTTTTATTTTCTCATATATTTTAATATACATGACTACATAATTCTACATGAGGGGTTGGTTTAAAGCTTGTCGCCTAATGCGCCCTACCGTTTTCCGCTATTTCTCTTCCCGACCAGGGAAATGATTTTTCCCCGCCCTCCGGTCTTGGGCGACATTTTGCTGCAGTGGGAAGCAAATTAATCCCTATATATATATATATATATATATATATATATAATTATTAAAAGGAAAAAACTCTACACACATTAAGGTTCTATACATTATAAATTAGTTTGACCCTTTAATTAGGTCTCCTGAGACGTATAGACAACCACGTCACGTGTTTTTTGACGTGGTTGTCTATATGTCTGAGGAGATCTAATTAAAGGGTCGAAATAATTTATAGTGTATACAACCTTAATGTGTGTATAGTTTTTCCTTTTAATAATTCTGTTTTGCTCTATTTAAAGGTACATTGGGCTCTTTTATTCGGATTCTCAACGCAATATTGAAATATATATATATATATATATATATATATATATATATATATATATATATATAGTCTTGGAAGTTTTTCAACCATAAAAATTATATGGAAAAAACACTTTTAGTCCCAAGTCCTTTGTTAAAAAACTAACTTGCAATCGCTACATTTGTATGCTTCCAAGAATTTACGCTAGTCTTAATATTATAGTAGGTTTCGTCATTTTCGGAGTATGATATACACTTGCAAAAATATGTTAACATCACTTTTATCATTTGATCTCCACTTGAAACTTACGTAGAAATTACATTACTCATTATTTTCAAATTCGTACTTATTCTGAAAAAATACTCACAACTCGCCTCGTTTTATATAATTAAAAACATGGTCACATGCCTCGTCGCATCATGACTTTACTAATCGGTAAATCCAGTTCCAGGATCGAAACATAATTTATCATTACAGCATCTGGAACACAGTAACCTTTAACCTATCGGCAACAATTAGGTCATAGTTTACATTTTGAAAAACATAATGTAAAAATGTTTCGACATATTTACTAAACTGTATAGCCGCTTTTTAAACTTTATATTTCTCTTAAGGCTATAGGAATCGTTAATATTAAACAAAACCCTAGAAGAAATCTTAGTACCGATATAGAAAACGCATTGCGAAAGCAAAATAATTCATCACTTTCTCAATTCGCAATACATTGATCCTACCATCACTTAGATCAATGAATATTGGATAATTCACTATCACCTGACTTAGCCCCACCCCTTTAATCTCAGGTAAAGGTATTATTACATGAATCTCGCAGAACATTCATATTTGTCTCAACATTCATTTATATTCGTAATCTTTGACTTTTCTCGGCTAGGTCCTCACTGGATGTAAGAACGTATAGCATTTCACAACCAATAGACGAATTTCCATTATTACAGGGATGTCATCTTTTTTTCTTTTCCAATCCGTATTTACTATACGCAGGGGGGGGGGGGGCATGATTATCTTCCCGGGAACGCAGGTAACTAAGAACCGTGCTGATCATAAATATGCCCGTGCTAACATAAATGGTTGAGATTTACTGAATTCAAACTTAATCCTCAAGGAGAAAATAATATTTAATTTTATAATTCAAAGGTCCGGATGCAAATCGCGTTAAATCCAATTCGTGTAAATTGGGACAAACAATAAAAGAACGATTATATCGAATGTAGACTCGAACTAGAAACTTATTTGAATTAAAAGCAAAGGAAATTTTTATCGATATCACCTTATGTAAAACAGGGTTTCAGGATGTTGTCAAGTGTTTAAATAAAACATGTATTGTAGTGATAGCTTCACAATTTTGGAAACTGGCGTTCGTCGCGTTTTGCATTCGAAAACTTCAATTCAAACAATCTACTAAAGTAAACACATTTCTGCAGAAAGTGATAAAATCACCAAACGAAATGTGTTATTGTCATTAAATAATTAACAATTCTACGAAGTGACGACTGATAAAATCGAACAATAGCCACAGTGAACTTGTCTCTATAACAAAAAATAATGTGCATAATTTTTTTAAAGTTTACTTTTGTTCATATTTGTTTCTCTACCATTGTCTCTCCTTTGTTTTAGTGTATACTTGTACAGCACATATCTTCCACTTTTCTTTTCTCCTTTTCCTCTGTGGGACTTCGTGCTGATTATAGGCTAGCTACCCGTTGTTTAGGACGTTGTACAACTGCTTCTGGCATATATATATATATATATATATATATATATAACATGCTCAATATGTGAGTAGAGCTAAGTTATGAAAATATATTTATTGCAATGTATATATATATATATATATATATACATATTATTTCATGTATCCATATAAAGTGTTATAAGTAGAGATATAATATTTTTTGTATCGATTTTCAGTATTTACTTCACCAGTGCTCACTATGTGAGTAAGGCCAGATAGCAAGTTATGAAAATATATTTATTGCAATATATATATATATATATATATATATATATATATTGCAATAAATATATTTTCATAACTTAGCTCTACTCACATATTGAGCATGTTATATATATATATATATATATATATATATATATATATATATATATATATAACATGCTCAATATGTGAGTAGAGCTAAGTTATGAAAATATATTTATTGCAATATATATATATATATATATATATATATTTCTGGTACCAAAGGTACTAAGCTTTTTTTTTTTTTTTTTTTTTTTTTTTTTTTTTTTTTTAATGCAACCTTAACTCCTATATAATTTTATTTCTAGCTACCATATCGCAGAATGGTTCGTAGGTGTAGTGTTTAGATAGTATTTTATTATTATTATTATTATTATTATTATTATTATTACTAGTATTACTATTGTTATAAATAATTTTATTTGATATGCAAATTACCATATCACACGGTAGTTTTAAGGTAGTATATTATTATTATTATTATTATTATTTTATTTATTTATGTATATATAAGTAACATTTTAAGCTGAATTATTGGGGAAATGGTAGTTTTATCTGTACCATTGGAGAGCCATGCATATAACTGTCCTGTTTTTAAATCTCCGAAACAGTTTCATGGTAAACAGCTGAAGATCCCCGTGTTAATATTAGATGCTTACGTTAAGGTCTCCTGCTTTTGTTTCACTGTTAGATACTAAATCCCCCTTTTTTATTTTATTTACTTACTATTATATATTATTTATTTATGAATTTTCCAACAAATGTTAAGTCTACACTATTTTGGATTTAGTTAGTTTCTCTGGGAATTTAAACTGCATTTTCCTTTTTTTTTTTTTTTTGTCTTTTTGTTTAAAATAACTCAAAGCTTCTTTAGACTATATATATATATATATATATATATTGCAATAAATATATTTTCATAACTTGCTATCTGGCCTTACTCACATAGTGAGCACTGGTGAAGTAAATACTGAAAATCGATACAAAAAATATTATATCTCTACTTATAACACTTTATATGGATACATGAAATAATATGTATATATATATATATATATATATAAATATACATATATATAAAAATATATATATGTGTGTGTCTTTTTCTATGTATGTTTATTTGTGTGTCCCGTTTACTACTTTTGTTACTACTTTCATGTTATTTTAACTATGGTAAAATAAATAAAATTATGATTATCTCAAAATTCAAACAAATGTAAAAATGAATTCTTATACAATAATATATTTTAATAAAAAGGCTCTTAAAATAAACGAGTTACAAATAATTTAAATGTCTTACAGACACGGGTAAGTTAATGAGATATGGCCAATGTTCGTTGACAATAGTCATGTTCATGTAGAGCTAGGGTCGTCAAACTACGGCACGATGATAGGATCAGGTTTGAGGCGTTAATTGGTGAGGCCTAACGACGGTACTTACATTTTCGTGATAAAACGGATGAAACACGAGATGTGATGCAATTTTATTTCAAATATTTATTTTAGAATACTGGAGATTTTCGGTCACGCGGGGCTCTTCTCATTGTTATTTGTCTTAAATGATCTTGTTTATTTTAATGTGTGTTTATTTCGTTCAATCCCAAGTCCTTTCCTGGTTCGTGATTGCTCTAAGTACGCTCTGACATCATAACGTGTTCCATGGCGACAAAAGTTTGACCTACTGCAAATAAAAAGTTTAGTGATCTTAGTATTAACTAAGCTTTAATCAAATGGATACTGTTACAATCGATTCGATAAACTTATCTCACGATGAGCTTTCAAACTTAATAGTCAAAGGGTAGTTTGAAGCGGGAAAAATGTCATGATCATATGTGGTTGTGAGCGTTCAACATTTGTCATGTCTGTGTTTACCTCGTCTTGTGGATTAGTGATTTGTCAATTCGGAAGACTATATTGTTTTCTTCGAACAAGGCCATGCATTAGAGTATTTTGTAATATTATACCAGTCGGAGACACTACTGATGATCGATCCTAACTTATTGCTTTACAACCATTTAAAACAGTATTCCTTTTCACGTTTACTACCTGAATCAATTGGGCGTATCTTATTGAGCTATCAATGTTTTTATAAGTTTGAAACTTTTACTCGAACCTCAACATCGTCTAGTGTATTTAATAGCATTGACTTTGTGAAAATCTGGCGTCTATTCCACTTCCTCTATCGCCCTATTCTACTACAGACTAGAGGTAATTTTCTTAAGATTCGGCTACTCCCTTTAGTGTGCGTGTGTTAAATTTGCCCGCATGTCGAGAATAGAACATTATGTCATCTGCAAATATTGCCATCTCGGACGCGATTTTAGTGGGAAGCTTATTTATGTAGATCAGGAATAATAAGAAGCCTTGGATATGTCAAGCTCTATCGCCCTAACTTCATTTGCGTTATCCAGTGTATGGTATACACGTTCAGAGATAACCGTTAAGAAGTCCTTGTTAAAACGGGATTTTCTAAATCCATACCGTTGGTAAAAAAAATAGTTTAGCATTTTCGAGGTGGTGGACTATCGCTAATTAGATTAATGATTCAAAAATTTTAGCGAAGGGCGGGAGGAACCTTATTGGGCTAGAATTTTTCTGGTCAGTTCTTTCGCCAGACTTCTTGGATACTGGTAACACAGAGGCGATTTTCCATCTATACGAAAAGGAATCTTAAAATCAAATCAAATTTATTGACGAAAAAAGCAAAGCGCATCAAGTCATAAAAATTGACAGTTAGAAGAATATGATAGACATCGTCAATACCTCTGGTAGGCTGTTCCACGAAGCAGAATCACGGATAAATAATGCTGCCTTTCTTCTAAGGAGATTAAAGCGATTATGGTATATTTTTTTCGGGGTCTTGTGGAGACCATGACTTAGCGCTGGGGTCAAAAAGCGAATGGTATATCTAAATTCTGGTTGTTGATGTTTTATGCTAGAAACGTGTCCCTACACATCCTCCACTGCTCCAGTGAGGAGTAATTATCCAAACATCCCATAGATTTAACCATTTCCAGATTTGATAGAAGCATCTAGGGAAATCTTTAAAGTCATTTCTTGGATAATTACTATACTATTGTTCTTGGCCTTTGGGCTTAGATCAAAGTGTAGTATCTGTTCCGATGGATACTGCACTCCATAAGCTGGTATTGTCTTGGCCTTCGGGACTTGATTTACGCCGGTCTATGGGTCTGTCATGTGCAGTTCTATGAGGTCCACCTTCCCAGGCTTCGCCTCCCCTCTTTGGGGAGGAGTAAGTTTATTGCTTACAGCCTGAGGCGCCCCTACGGGGAATGCCGACGGGGCTGCCCAGGCAATTTTTAAACTCCACTTTCCCGACCCGACCTTGAGTCACATCTTACTTGTGGGAGTAAGATAAAAACTGGCCTTGTGCCTAACTCCTGGAGAGGAGTAAATCAATACTATTGTTCTTGGCCTTTTGGCTAAGATCAAAGTGTAGTATCTGTTCCATGGATACTGCACTCCATAGACTGGTATTGTCTTGGCCTTCGGGGCTTGATTTACGCCGGTCTATGGGTCTGTCATGTGCAGTTCTATTAGGTCCACCCTCCCAGGCTTCGCCTCCCCTCTTTGGGGAGGAGTAAGTTTATTGTTTACTGCATGAGGCGCCCCTACCGGGGAATGCCGACGGGGCTGCCCAGGCAATTTTTAAACCCCACTTTCCCGACCTTAGGTCACATCTTACTTGTGGGAGTAATAATAAAACTGGTATTGTGCCTAACTCCTGGAGAGGAGTAAATCAATACTATACGTCACCAACGAAAAGAAAAACCGGTGCTCTCTGACAGATTACTGCAAAACACCAGTAACAGCAAGGGATAAAGTACAGAGCCTTGGTTGACGCCATTAACCGTATTAGAAACATTAGACAGAGAGTCATTGGATTCGAAAGGTACGGCTAGTAAGAAAAGCTCCGATCCATCTAACCACATATGGTTAAAAGCCATAGGCCTTGATCTTGTAGAGCAGAAGTCTATGATTCATTGAATCAAAGCTCTTGGAAAAGGAAGATAATGTCTGCTACATCGCCATCATACATGATTTTAGTGACCCACTCCTCCATAATCAAGAAATTTGTCAAGCAAGATCTCTTCGGTGTGAGGCCGTGTTGGATTTGAGAGATTGATTCTGTGATCAGGAGATGGGACATCATAGCTGACTTGAGAAAAGTTTCAAAAATTTTGCAGACAACAAAAGTGAGTGACACTGGCCTATTATTGACGGGGTGCTTTCTATCACCCTTCTTAAAGATGGTACAAATAGTCGTTGTTCTTCAGTCTTCATGGATGTCACCAGTTTGAATAGACAGGTTAATTAATTGGCAATAAAATTTGTTATAGAGTTTGGAAAGGACAATGGTAGCTCATCGGAGCATTTCTTTATTACTATAGTAGATATAAGATTTGGTCCACATCCTTTATAGGTGTCAAAGTTTTTTATGCTATCCAAGGCATGGAAAAGGGTTGATGATCAGATAATTTAGTTTGATTTCCGTTTGTAGTGGGAAATTAATTAGGGAGTGGTTTGTGGAGTCCAAGTTTGCAAGCAGTTTAGTGTTATTCATTGCCGTGCAGGTGACATCATGGTAGTTTAGTAGTAGGGTAATTGTTGATTGCCCATTGTTCAGCCTATTATTGATTTTACAGAAATAGGGGGTTCTTAATTAAATAATAATAAAAAAATGTCAGTATATCGACGCTTAGTGTTTTTTACGCTATAACTTTTCGTTTAATGGTGGTTGAAACAGCGGATGCTTGTTGCCTATGTGACGTTTGTATGACCACGTTTAAAGTCAGAATCCGAATCATAGTTGTCCAGCCATTGCTTTAACAGTATTTTTCACATCAGAAAGCAATGCTGAATAAATACACGAAATTCAGATTATTTCATTGTTTTGAAAATTTGCAACAGTAGCCTCAATTAAATAACGGTAATTTGTAAACTAATAATTCAATAGGGTTCAAATTGTGACACGTCTAATTTGAAGGTTAGTACTTTATAAAAATCATACGGATTATTTTATTAGTGGTGAAATCTATATGTCAGGCATGGGACTCATTGAGTGATGTGTTATACATGTGACCGCGCATTTGGCAAGTATTTGTGTAGCTCTATGTATAGCTTATCATTGATAACATCATTAGTATGTAATGTTGTGTTCTATTACATTAGCTGTTACATATCTTTTAATTAATGCACAATTATTCTTTATTCTACAACTGAATGAATTAATAGTATTATTAACACTATTAGTATTACTATTACTCTTACTATTATTAATTATTTTTAATGTATTGATTTAATATTTATAGCATATTTTCCGTGGGACAATAAGTAGGTCTAATTATTTTCTCGTACTTTTCGTAGAAATAATATGCTGTATATCCCCCGGTGGATTGTTAAAACACTGAATTGGGCTTGAGGGCGTTGACATTCTCAGCCGACCGGTTTCAATTGTAAGATTTACTCCTCTCCTACTGACCACTTTTACCTACCCTTGCCTGACTATCACCACGAGGATGTGGTGCAACTTAAGAGAGTTATTGATAAGTTTATATAACTTATTGCTTATAGGGAAATATTTATCTATAATCATGAAAAATATTCCTTCGTTTTTTAGGAAGGAAGAATCCAAACATCAAGTTTAGAAACATAACCGAGTTATGCGATTCATTTTCCACGCTTGATTTGAAAATCTTTAGAATATCTGCGATTTGTCTGGTTGTCAAACAGCAATCTTGTTCACCTACGGCTTTCACCTGATCACTGTCAATCATTTTTGACCAGCCAGAACGAGGAGCATCTCTTACTGAAATGTTTCCTTTTCGGAATCGAGCAAACCATTTCTGGCATACCCGTTCTGAAAAAGCGTTCTCCTCATACGCATGGAATATCTATATGCAGGTTTCTGTAGCTTTTTATCCTTTCCTGTAGAAAAAATACATATCAGATGTCGGTAGTGATCTGCTTGATCTTCCATGAAATACGAGCAAAAACTGCGGAGGCTTACTACACATCGCCGTTAACATACTCGCTGCATCAAATATAGAATTTGAAGAATAGGAATATTAAAATGGCATTTAGTAGGTCGGGAAGATTACATTAAAGAAAGGAACGAACTTTTTGGCCAGCCTAATACTTTGACACTTTGTAATATGCAAATGTAAAACAACACTAGCAAATAGTTGCACTTGTATGTATGAAGAAAAATGTACGAAACGCGCTGTCACGTGTATAAATATTGTTTATTCTTCTGGTTCTGCTTTCGAATGCATTCCATTAGTGTTTATATATATATATATATATATATATATATATATATATATAAAACATTTTTTTTAAAAAACCAATAAAGTGCTCGATTTTAGGTTCTACGAGAGCTAATATGAATATTTTGTTTAAAAAGTATACATTACAGTTTGTGTTGGGCGTATCGTAAAAGATGATTTTTTAGTGTAGTAAAATGTTGAAAGGTAACACTTTATGTAGTTATAATTTCGTAATTTTGAAAATGGCGTTTATCGCGTTTTGCATTCGAACTCTTCATTTGTTTTATTGATTTTAGTGGAAATAAATTCAGACATTTGTCTTGTTTGTAAATATCAAGTGAACACATATATAATCTGTAGTTATGATTCACGAATTATATTTACATTTGAAATACACGGAATAGGAAGCTTAAATCGTACGGATTTTTAAAATCAAACTTTTTATAGGATAAATAGTCAAATCTAGAACCTTTGACGAAATTGTCTATAAAAGCACAAGTTCGCAAAGAAACTAAATCAGTTCGATTCAAGATGTTTAAACTAACACACGAAGTTACATATTCTTGACTAGCAATTTTGTGCAAATAAAAAGGTCCATCTCATAACGAACTGTTTCCTTCATCCGTCTAAGTGATGTACTGCCAACTACAAAAGCAATCAATTTCGTTATTGTTTTAAATCCCAACAACAGCAAGGATAACACTACGGCAATACTTCGCCAAAAATGCAAGGAAGCAACAAATTATCAGCATCACCAGGATGAGAACTGATACGTTCATGTGATTCTTATTCTACAAGGGAATAATAATTTACATAAAACGCCTACTGAAGTATTTTCCTAATTAAACTGTCGTTGTAAATAAATGCCATTACTCACTCACCTGCAAAAACAATATTTCTCAACATTTTCTGTTTCGGAAATAAATATTTTAATTGATGATTATTGTTCCTTTTTTTCTTGTTTTTATGTTTGTTGTGTCTTAAACCATTTTTACAGGACCCGTGTTACTATTCTTGACATTCTTATGTAATACAATACTAAATAAGTCCCGGGCCTGAAATTTAGATGGCGCCACTAATAAAAAAAAATTCATATTAGTTTTACAAAGAAATATCCGTCAAATCGCACGCGTCAAAATTTAAGCCCAATCGGAGTATTAGTTTACAAATTACAGTTATTTAAGTGAATGTACTGTTGCAAAAATGGAAGTATGTGACGTTCGTGTATTTATAAAGCATTGCTTTCTCATGGGGCAAAATACTGGAAAGCAAAACAATGGTTTGTTAATTGTTATTCGGACTCTATTCCGTCGGAAGATACGGTTAAGAGTGTGTATGCTGGCTTTAAATGCGGTCGTACAGACACAAATGATGCTGAACGCTCAGCTTGTCCGCATTTGGCAATTGCCCTGGAAAATATAAGAATAGTTTACAAACTCCTTTTCGCCGATCGTAAATTTAAGTTGCATCTATTAGCATAAAAGTTGATGATATCAGAAGTTAGTTTATTCACTATTTTGCATGTCAATGTAAACGTGGGTGCCGATTTGCTCATAGTCGGTCAAAAGCAACAATTCGTTGACGATTAAGAGCGTTGTTTTCAGTTGTTTCAACGCAATAAAAGTTTTGCGTCAATATATGACAATGGATGAAACGTGGGTCAACCACTTCACTCTGGAGAACGGAGAACAGCAGTTGAAAGCCGTCCAAAGCGACCCAGAACGTAAACATCAGCAGGCACGGTGTTGGTCTCCGTATTTTGAACTGTGCAACGAATTTTGTTAATCGATTACCTTAAGATAGGAAAGGCCATCAATAGCGAATATTATATGGCATTATATGTGCGTTTGAAGACAGAAATCACAAAAACGGCCTTATATGAAGAAGAACGAGTGATCTTTCACCAAGACAATTCACTGTGTCACAAGTCTATCGCAACGATGCAAAAATACATTAATTGCACTCTGAATTGCTTCTGTACACACCATACTTTCCAGATTTGTCCCCCAAAGACTACTAAACTGTTTGCAGACCGTAAAATGATTCAGGGAAAAAGATTTGGCTCCAATGAAGGAGAGATATAAAAACCTGGGGCGTATTTGAGGCCAAAGGTAAATCATTTTACAAAATGTTATCAAATTGTTATAGAAGTGTTATAACCAGATTAACAATAAAGTTTAATTTTGCCAAAAGTTGTTGTTTTAATAGTTAGGTCCGGGTCTTATTGAGTGATGTGTTATAAATATGGTGGATAACGGTTTGCTTTTTTTTTTACAAAAGAACAGACATCAAAGAGAGAAACGAAAGAAAATACTACGAAAGAGTCAGTCACATAATGATATAAGAGATAAAATATTAGTTTGAATAATTTGTAAAATAAGTTGAATGTTCAAACTTCGATTAGATAAAATTGAATCAAAACCATTTGTTATATAATACCAGTTTTTAAATGAATAAACAAATAAAAACTAGTGAGTAAAATTAGTTTGTCATTCGTTGTATATGCATGGGTTGCGTAGTTAATTCCTGTTAAAAATGAAGTATTTATTCTGTGTGTTTATCTACATACGGAGTACATTATTTCCGTAGATTATAAAAAAAATGCTGGCCAAAAGACTGAGACGATCCCGGCAAGCTGATTCATCAGGGGACTGTCAATTATACAACTACCATCGATGGAGTGTGAAGCCCACACTGATTTTTTATTTACCTCCTCTCCAGGAGGTTAGACACAAAGTCAGGTGTGGGTTTTGATTAAAGTGTTTCTGTGGAACGAATTGGATTCGAACCTGGCACACCCAAGTTCTCAGTCAGCGTCGTTAACACTTAAGCCCACATTGATAATTTGGCCGCTGAATCAAGGGAGGCGCGAGAGCGCTCTATCCCTTAATAGACACACGAATGGCCTATGCTGGAAATCTCATTTCTTTGATCAATCATAACTCAAAATCCAATAAACCAATTTAGTTAAAACTTTGCACAAAATTTTTATTTGATAGGTTCTATAAGTGTGTAGAATTTCAGCATCATTATTCAAGGCAACCCAGAGATCCAGAAAGTTCAATCATGAAATCATGTTATATGTGTGTACGTACTACGTACGTATGTTCCACCATGTATCTCATCAACTATTTGATGGATTCAGCTGATGTTTGGCAGAGATGGAGGTTCTAGGGTCTAGTTGATGGCATTTTAATTTCAGTTTACCATATACCTTAGTTTTTTCTAGAAAATCTTAAATAACCTTTAAAATGACTAGTATTCATATACTTTATTCTATATCTTATCGACCATTTGATGGATTCAACTGAATTTTGGCAAATATAGAGGTTCTAGTGTCTAGTTGAGTGAATTTTAATTTCAGTTTAACATATACCTTGATTAGTCAAACTACCAACTATATCAGTTATGAGAAGGCATTGTATTGAGGCATAGCCTTTAGAAGAGTAGTGACATTCCATGATAAATGCCAGTATACTGAAATAATATGCCCTTAATAGGGTTAAGATGAAAATTCATATACACTAAATGTTCAAAAGCAAGGAAATTCAAAAATGTTTACACTTTTATTGTCATTAATTAAGGGTATGACTACATATTGACCAAACCATTTCATTATCACATCACTACAGTATAAATTTCTATGCATGAGTGGATGAAGTGTGTGAGGTGCGCTGAAGAAAAATTCCTACCAGTAAAATACATAGCCCTATTGTGCTCGCATATCCTTAATGACAATAAAAGTGTAAATTTCCTTGCTTTTGTACATTTAGTGTATATAAATGTTCATCTTAACCCTATTAAGGGCGTATGATTTCAGTATACTGGCAATTTTTCATGGAATGTAATGAGATTTTAGACAAAGATAAATCATGCACGATTATCCACGTTTTGAAAATGAAGTAAATGTTAATTATTTTTAATGTTAAACATTTCTATATGCGAATATGTCAGTCATGGAAGTTCTATTGTCACACAGTTTTCACTGTAGCAGGGCTTTAATTTCTTTGAAGTATTTTTGAATTTCTTGCAAATTGCCCACCGAGTGTTCTGTATCATGGACCCCGTTCTGAGACGGGTATTTGAACCACCAACTTACATTCGCCCATCTATCTGCACATATAATGAATGCAAATAACATCTTATATTTCTACGGCTTTCCCGGGTGCGTTTTCATTAACAAGTCTTGTAAGGATTCACTAAGAAGCACGACGACACAACAGCAAAAAGTCCATTACGATGACTTCAAATGATTCGAAACATGGCAGTAATTAACACAGAAATAAACCCGAGGAAACATTAAGCAACGTTCGAACTGTTGTCCATCTCTCTGTTTCTATTCTATTGCTGCATATTCTTCAGTGGCTTCTTTCTTTGATAGATACAATTTTCTAGTTAATTATTCATCCGTTATTCTCCACATCACAATTTAGATGTACGGGTAAACTTAATTCACTGAACAAGACAGTGTTACGCCACGTTTATGTCCATTTACAAAGATTCAAATTAAGATATAATGCTACTAAACCTTATCTCTAGAATTATTGTTCAATTTTAATTAAAATCTATCATATGATTTTAATCCTAAAAAAATCTTAAATTAAAGGCTTAAGTTTTAGAAATTTCAATTCAGGGAATCTTGCTTAGTGTATCATTACTATGGATAAACTTCAATGCAAATCTAGAATATTTGACTTTGACGTTTTAAATATAAGATTGTGCACATATTATCTCTTATGAAAAGATTTTAAAATAATCCGATGAAACTGAAATTTCGGGGAATATTTATAATTTATGTCTAATACCTATTGTTAAAATTTCACAAACCTCGGAAGTATCTAAATTGTCTCCCTCTTTTCTTATTTGCATAAAACTAAATTAAACTAAATATATCTCACGTTACACACTCTTGTGCCTAACAGATGTGTTCTACATATTTCTAATGATCGGTTCATTAGTTTGGGAATGAATTCTGTACATACAAATATATATATATATATATATATATATATATATATATATATATATATATATATATATATATATACTAATCAAACTTTATATAAATAGAGATTACTTGTCTCCATTTTATAAATTTCGTTACTACGAGTTTCATCCCTATCAAATTTCAAACGCCTAGCTTTATCTTAAGGGGTCACCCAAAAGACGCATACACTTGTATAAAAGCATATACTTTTCAATAGCCTCAGTCGTTATTTGAAGCAGATTCGTTCCACTGATCCCAAACAGATGTATGTTATATTTATGTATATTTCATTAAAAAAATTATTATGTTTTGTTTACAATTTATCTGTCTTTTTACAGATGCACACGGAGCAATATTGTGTTCACGCTGTGATTCAAGGAAAGACAACTATTACGGCGAATGTGAACAGTTTCCACCGGATCCAACGCCATGTCCCAAAAAAAGAGAATCAATGTTTTGTTCTATAGTAAGGGAAATAGATTTTGAAGGTAAGTTCAAATTGTTCATTATGCGACATGAATCAGTAAAATGAATATTACGTAATAAAAGTAGATAAAGCTTAGTCACATGTAGCGTGTCTATATAAGTGAAGTATATCTACAAACATATCTGTAATATATGTATATATATATATATACATATATATTATTTTTAAATTAAAGCCATTTGAACACGATACCATTTTTAAACACCTATCTCTCTCTCTCTCTCTCTCTCTCTATATATATATATATATATATATATATATATATATATATATATTTGTGTGTGTTAACATTAATAGTACAAGGCAAACCCCAGAAAAAACATTTATATAAGGCATCAACAAGAAACGTCATCGACAGAAACAAATCCCACTGCAAATTATACAGAAGCATTCACCTCTCACCTCTTCCCATATTCATATTGACAGTGGTACAATTCTAAACTACGATACGACTTCCATTATCCCTAGGATTTAAATCCTATGGATAATTAGTAAATCCGCATATTACGGATTTAGCACTTAAATAAGCCGACGTTAATCTATGGAAAATTCACGTAATGCAAAAGGGTAATCAACTATACTAGTTGTAAAACTCTAAATCGTGATATAGAACAGAATAATTATCAGCTGTTTACAATGTAGCCCTTTCGCAAATTTATATATATATATTTAGAGAGAGAGAGAGAGAGAGAGAGAGAGAGGGAGAGAGAGAGAGCAATAATGAGAACATGATAAACGCATGTGGAACACATTACCGCGGGATTACTTCCCTGCAAATTAAAGCACAGTCATCTTCAAATGCAATGTCAACAAATAATTGTCAGTAATCAGTCTTTATTCCATTGATAATGTTTGTACTCTCATAGTGTTATTTTGGATGACAATCATTCCACCTCAAAACCCCGAGTTGGCCTTTATAAGTCGTGAGCCAATAGTAAAATAATAAATAAACAACATATATTTTTGCACAAATAATTATTGCCGAGTACTAACGATCTATTTACCAGCAATTACGTGACATGGAAACCAACGAAACATCAGAAATGGAAATTAGCAGTATCTTTCACGAATATGAAAAGATCACTACGACACATAACAATAAAGGACAAGATTAGAATAATGTGATTATCAGAGAAACAACTAAAATATGAGACATAATCGAATAAGTAAATAAGAAGAGAAATAGAAGAGAACAGATAGCCAGAAGTAAATAATGGTATTTTTTAATAAATAAACAGGGTACAACTTTGTTGACCGGCTTCATTCTGCTGTTGGCATTCTTGCAGGAGAGGCCACGCAATGGCTGCAGACATCTCTAAGTAAAAGTGGTACTATAGAACCGACTGGATTCGAGCTTTGTACACCCCGGTCGTCAGTTCGTGTCGTTAACCTTTAACAACAGTAACTTCTCTATCTAGAAGGAAAACAGTTGAGAAGGTAGAGCAATAGTGCGGCTAATCACATAAGCTTGACGCAATATCGTAGAATGTAGAGGCCAACTGTTAGAAAACGGAATGAAAGCGATATATATATACATCACTTTCATTCCGTTTTTTAACAGTTGGCCTCTACATTTATATATATACAATATCGGTCAGGAGGCACGAACCCGATTCACAAAGTTAGCCTAGAATCTGCAAGCCGTCGCCATATCCACTCGGCCACGATAAACTGACACATAATTGAGGGAAATTAAGATCTATATGTATCTAGAAGCGGGCACAGATAGCAGACTAGTCGAGAGTGTTCGACGAACGTATTCGGAACTTTGCATTAGAGCTTTTTGACAATCTACTTTTAGCATCTCCGAGAGTGCTCCACTTTAATTTCTTAAAGGGGCTTATGTATATATATATATATATATATATATATATATATATATATATATATATATATATATATATATATATATATACTCGTCCCAGATCGCGTAAAATTAATTTCTCGAACAGAAAAGTTTTATTTCTCCTTACGAAGATTAAAATCAAGATCTAATGATAGTAAACTGTATGTCTCGAATCCTTGTTCATATTTTGATCAAAATCTATTACATTATTTTTATTCTAGGAAATATCTAAAGTTTAAGGTTTAAGCTTAAGAGGTTTTAATGAGAAATTGAAAGTCGATTAATTTTTTCTTATTGGTGTCTAATGAATATGGATTGAATTTAATGCAAATCTAAAAAAATATTATTTTCAAATGGCAGACTATGTACATATTATGCCACCTAAAACCATAAAGAATACTCCAAAGAAACTGATATGTTGGGAGTATTTGTTAATTGATGTCTAATTCATACTGTTAAAACCGGAGGTATCTGAATTTTCACGAAGGGTTTTCACCTTAATAAGCTTCTAAGGACTGACTCTCACACCAGATAAAGTGGAAGACTTACATCAAATATGTTGCCACGGTTGATTGAAAAATGGTTACATCATTCTACCGCTCCAGTAAGTACTTAACTCCTTACGCAATTCTCTACCTGTATAAGAGCCAGATACGTCATAAGATATAGTACTGCTGTCCTATTTGTGATGGTGCCGCTCGGAGCACTCTTTCTTATCTTGACAGAGTACAAAATCGACTTCGCAATCTGGTGGGAGGATGATCTCTTCTCGTCCCTACAGCGTCTTTCATACAGAAGAGATGTTGCTAGCCTTTCTCTACTTTATCGTTATGTTCATGGTAGATGCTCAACTGAGCTCAACCCCTGGTCCATCCTGTAAAACATTCACAGCAAGAACTTGTCTAGTTACAACCACAGCTAAATACTGTCCTCTCTCTCTCTCTCTCTCTCTCTCTCTTTAACAAAAACAAAACTGAACTGCTATAAGCAAGGTTTATTTCCTTGAACATTCTATCTGTGGAATAAGATACCACGAGTCTGCTACCAAACAGACGACATCATTCTTTAAGTCTCATGTAAACAAATAGTTGTTGAGTCGTCCTCCTGGATAATCAATTCCTCTTAGTAATCTTCTACCCTGTCCACCGATTATGTCCGCCCCTCTCGTAAGAGTGATCATCGTCTGACTGACGATTACTTTAACTCTTATCATCGTAAGGCCTCCGAGCCTTAATAAGTGGTGACCAATAAGTAAAAACCCAACAAAAATGTGTTTCCACCCTTTGGCATAAACATAAATGAAACTAAATAGAGACCATAGTACTCACTGTTACGCCGAGCAGCTGCGTTCCAAAGCCCATAATGATCGGTTCATTAGTTTGGGAGTTTATCCTGTACAACGAAAACATATATAAGAACAATATATATATATATACCTAACTTTACAGAAATAGATCCACTAAACATTAAAATTTCTACACAAATAACGAGCTTATATTACTCACCGTGTTGCCTAGAATATATATTATGAAAATAATAATATATATTGTCAAAATAATAATAATAATAACTTTAGTTCAAGAAAACTAGAGTGAGCAACCCCAGGAAATAGATACAGGAGCATTTTTTTTAATATTTATGCTGAAAATAAAGACAATTTTGTTGTGGTTTAAATTAAATTAAAATATTTTATACCATAGCTCTAGCCTCACACTATTGAGCCATTAAAATAGCTTTATGTTGTAAAATGTATATTTTAAATATAAAACCTTTAAATATAGATACATAAACACACATAATATATATATATATATATATATATATATATATATATATATATATATTGTTTAATTTTCTATTTTCTTATCATGCGTACGAAAATGCTTTAATAAGCCTAGAGTTAAACACAGGGTTAGAAAGACTTGAACTAAATGGTTTCTTTATCTGAAGTGTCAATATATGCGATTAATATTAACTGTCGATATAAACGATTTGATCAAGTGGCTGTTTTTGTAGAATCTGAAATTACCTCGTGTAAGATAACAGCTATCATTTACTTTTTCCTCCGTCCACGGGTTATTTTCTCATCGATGCAACGACCACAAGATTCAAGTAACCCTATCATTTTTATCCATACCTCTGAGGGATTAGTGTCATTTTAAACCGGAAAAGCAAGCCGTAAATTGTAACTCTATCAATACGAAACCGCTGATGGGCATTCTTATTTGTTGGTAAGAGACTCAAGAATGACAATTATCGTCCGTGAAGTTGCGGATATTTGCAGCATGGCCAGAAGATATCTTCGCGCTATCATCTCCCGGAAAATAAACAAGAGAAGTATAGATTCTTGCATTTGAAACTTCATATTACTACTAAAGATGGTCCCAAGTGTCCTCATATTTACATTCCTCAAACGTGAATAACGGTATTTTAACTGTCCAATCATTTATATCACGCTTAGAGCAATCAAGTATATATTTCTTTGTTTGTCATAGATCTGGATTGGAATGATATTGTTTTATATATCTACATTTTTTCGAACTTACACATCTTTTTATTAAGCGCTACACATCTTTTTATTAAATTCTACTGGAAGACAGTGATGTGTTTCACAATTCTAAAAAGGATAGAGATAGACTTGTTGCAGATGGATATATATATATATATATATATATATATATATAGGCAGCATTTTTTCTTGTAGGCGAGTATTGTTAAATATAACAGAAAACTTATGTCTTGATATCCTTTCGTAGATCCTTTCCATTGTCTGAATCAGAATCTTAGTTTTGAGGGGGAATTAGCCGATGAATCTGCCATAGTTTTCATTTGTGTCCCAAGTACTTTCAGACCCATCTAGGTCCATCTTCAGGAGAATGAGGTGAATCAGGTAAAGACCATATGTTCGTATTATAGATGGTTTGGGCGAGAATTATATAATAAGTACGAAACTATAGTTAGCATTATATACATTTTAGTATATTATTGTTAATATTAAAGTTAATTCTGTTAATTACGTTTTTTTGTTTTTATATATAGGGCTTCTAATATATCGAGTTTTTGTTTGCTAGTACTATATTCCAAGATGTTGGTAGTTTCTACTAAGAGTTTTTTGAATTCCGATCGGGGGTAAGAATGGTCGTTAGTTAAGTGTTGCGCTATGGCGCTAGTATTAGACAAATGCATCGTCAATCTTCTCGACAAAGTCATGGTAGTCTAGCTATGTATATGTCTCTCAAAGGACATTTAAACTCATATACAAGGTTTGTCTTATCAAAAACTCTAATCGAGGGGGATAATTATTTTGGATTATAAGGTTAGTTCTTTGTACTTTATTGTAGAAAATGATCAGTTTACTTTTTATTTGGGTCAGTAGGGAGTACGTTTTTATTTATAATATTTTTTAGAACTTGTTCATCTATTTTATGATTGTGATGAAATTGGTTGCGATAAAATAGTTTAATAGTTGTGTTAAGTAGAAAATTGTATTTATTATTATTATTATCGTGGTGATTATTTTTAAACAGTCGAATTTGTTGTTCGATTACATAGTTTGGTAAGCCATTACTAACTAGAGTTTTTTATATTGTTAAGTTCATTTTGGAAGATAGTGGGGGAGGAAGCAATTAGTTTTGTTCGAGTTAGTAAGTGTTTAATAATGGCTATTTTATATCTAAAGGGTCATTCCCATAAGGAAGTTAAGAGTGCATGAGTGTTTATTAGTAGGTTTTTGATAGGAAGATGTAGAGAATTGATTGTGATTGATGTCTATTAAAACGTCTAAGAAAGTTTTTTTTATTAATGTTTAATTCGTAGGGTAAATACAGAACAGGGTCATTTTAGATCTTGGATTTTAATATATTAATTTCGTTTATAGTATTTGAAGGATCAAGATGTAATCTACGTATCGTAAATATATTGCTGGTTTATTGATAATATATATATATATATATATATATATATATGTGTGTGTGTGGGGGTGTGTGTGTGAGACTAAAAGTATACTTTTAGATACTTGAACCGATAGTTAAATGGTTTAACCTCAATATACGTGATAGAGCAATTATAAAGATAAATGAGATATAAAGATGTGCGGATGAAAAATCTATTTCATCTTCGATTGTTCAATGCAAGGTGTACTCCACAAAAACATGTTTATTTTTCTTTCCTTAAGCCAGGCATTTCAAAGATTTAAATCTTATCATCAGAGGAATTACATAGATGGATAAGTTGGCAGGGGAATAGCCAAAATTCAAAATTTGAAAATTTTGAAAAACAATATAAAGTAATGGAAAGTAAAAGTGTGTATATAAAAAGGTTATCAAAATATAGAGTCTGTCTAGTCAGTAAATGTCCGTTAACAAAATGTCCGTTGACGCAAAATTTTAAGATCTCGTGGAGACTGCGTTAAAAGTGTTCAAAATGTAGAAAATCCAATAGAATAGTGTTCAATTAAACCGTAGATAAAAAGTACTTATTAGGATATAATTTTGAGAATAAAGGCCATTTTAAAATACTTCCGTGGACCGCGAATGAGAATAGTTTTTAAGGGTTGAGTTTAAAATGTTGTATATATTTCAAGTAAGCCGGTAGTGAGTGTTAGTAGTTACTTCAATCGAATCTAAAGAAATGAGGGATACTTTTCTGGTTGAAGACGAAGCCAGTAAAAAGTACTAAGAGAGTGTGAAATTAGGAGAGTGAGAGGAGGGGTTTAGTGAGTGTAACTATGGCTGATGCTGGGAGTAGGGTAGGGGGCGTGTTTAGTTACAGCTAATCACTAGTAAGAAAGAATATGAAGTAATTACTGCCGGTTTATTTGCTGGACTGGCTTCAGTTAAGAGTTGGAGTGAAGTTTCAATAAGTTAATACTGTAACGTTTCTTGTCAGTAAGTTAACAGTTCGGGGGGGGGGGGGAATCCCCGTATTTAAACGAATTCTTTTAGACAAAACTATATATAATTCAGAAAGTTTAAAAGGGTTCAAATATTGGGAATTACGGTTTAGACGAATTAGAAATCTGGAATTTACGTGTTTAAGATGTACTTATCCGGACATTTACAGTATTTCAGAGCTCAATATTTAAAGAATTTATAAATTTCGCAGTTAGTTAAATATTACATTAATTGATGACATGGAGTATTGAAATTACAGATATCTTTAAGGGAGCAAATTGGCCATTATTTGAGTTACAGGGGAGCGCAGTTTAAAGGTGAGAGTTATGGAATCTATGAGAAAAGAATTTTCGGTAGAGTGTTGCGTCCACAAAGTCGATGGATTGTATGAGAAATGGAAAAAACAGAGGCAATGGATGGATATGTAATTGGGGTTAGCTAGTAATTGAAAAACGGTATAGGAATTAGAGTGTTGGAGAAGGGAAGATTAAGGACTAGTAGAGTTGAGAAAAGTAATGTTGGTTCTCAATTTATATTAAGTATTATGGGTTAATAAAGTTGTTGGGTGCACAGGGGATGATTATTTGTGAGGTTGGAAAGGTGGAAAGTTAAAACGTTAACAAATTATAAAATTTATAAAATAGTCGAATGTTAGTGGAGTTGTTGGCTAGGAGGAGGGGTGTCAGAGTGTGTAATGAAATTTATGTATTTAAATTTTCGCTTGTACCTGAAATTTGAGTTCGTTTTTAGAGTTAATAATATTTTTGCTTTTAGCTGCTGTAGCTATCATAAATGTTTCTGATGTGCATAGTTGGTAGAAAGCGGATCCTGGGTGTATGATTTAGACCTTTTTTAATATTGACCAATGTAGGGAGTATGGAGTGTTTTTACGGTTAAAGTTTTTTATTAAATTGGATAGAGAGGTGCCAGTGGCATTGTTGTTATTGTGTTTGAAGGAGTAGATATGATTTGAGATTCGGGTCTTGATGACGTGTATTGTGTATGGGGTTTTGATTATAGTATTTGTGTTATATTTAGTATCGGGAGTAGTTATTACAAGTAATGTAATCTGTGAAAATTAGGTTGAGGTGTTGGAATGATTAACTCTCAGGCAGGATGCTATTTGCCATGACAATCGGTATTTGAAGAGGTTTCTTGTATTTATTAAAGGAAAGTGTCTTTGCGGCATTAGAAGTTACCATCAATTTTTGACCCAATTGCACTAAAGACTGGGGGTAATTTTCTAAGGATTCAGCCATTGCCTCAGATATGTGTGCATTGGTTTTGCTCACATGACGAGAGTAGAGCGTGGTGTCGTCAGCAAATATTCCTATCTCAGTCTCAATGACATCAGAGAGGTCATTTATGAAAATCAGGAACAGTAGAGGTTCAAGGATAGATCACTGGGGTACACCAGCATTTATGTAATGTTGCTTAAATGTTGCTTAAATGATAGGCCATCGAGGACAACCTGGATCTTTCTTTTTTGTTGGGAAGGATTTAATTACATTAAATATGTGTTCAGTAATACCATATGAATGCAGTTTTAGGAGAAGCCCTTCATGCCAGACCTTGTCAAAGGCCTTGGATGTGTCGCTGCCTTGTTCAGTGTATGGTGTATGCGTTCAGAGATGACCGTTAGGATATCTGCAGTAGATCGTGCTTGTCTAAATCCGTATTGATGATCAGAAAGAGGTTTAGCATTAACTAGGTGCCGGACTATCGCTAGATTGATTAAGGATTCAATAGTTTGGGCAAAGATCGGGAGAAGACTGATTGTGCGGTAGCTTAGGGGATCAGTTCTATCCCCAGAATTCTTGAAATTAATTTCGATAATAGTGAAAACACCTAAAAAGGATTTTAATACTAATACTCTATCGATTTTATTTATTTATTTGTTTTTATGCCTCCTTTGGCATCTCCACTTTAACTATCTTCTCAATCCAACTGTTAAAAAAAGTTAACTCTTAGTACAGTATCAATATGCAGATCAAATTCTGTTAAATATTTAATTTGATAACTCCCAAAAGTGGCCCCTCAATTCTCCCTCCTACGACTTTCTCTGAATTTATCCAACCTCATATTAAACTGATCCACGCTATTGCTGTTCTTAATCGGATATGGCAACTTATTCCAAAAACATATTACTCTGTGAGCAAAAAAAATTAACTGGTTAACAGATCTAGTTTTTGAAAACTGCCTTGACAATAACCTTCCAGATTTAGGAGAAATGCTAATAAAATGGCCACCATAGTAAGAAATGCCATTTATTATCTTGGAAGTCTCAATCATATCACCTCTCATGCTTCTCTCCAGCAAAGTAGTCAATACCAATTTGTCAAATCACTCCGTTTAACTGCACTCCTTTACTTTACTTATTAGTTTGTTAACCCTTCTTTGTACTCCATCCAGTGTCAATATTACATTCCAATGTCGATATCTAGTCGCTGGAGCCTAGGCCGGGGTGCAGTATTCTATATAATACTACAACAAATCACACATTTCCTGCTAATCTCAACTTGATGACATTCGGAGTGAAAAATACAGAAATTACACCACACTGTCTAAATATATATGATGACAAAACAATACAACTTTAGCACCATTACATCAATTGGTAAATCAGAAAAGTCTCTCACTATAAATAGAAGAAACTACAAATTATTCTAAAAGGAAAAATATCAAATCATAAACTAAAAAAAACAAGAATACAGACGTATAAAAATGTTTACTTTGCTATTAAAGCCGATGTTAAATATAAAAATGTATTTTTGTGTACAAATAATTAACGATTAATAAATAAAACAAAATTGCAAAAATAAAAATTGTGGAAAAATTGTTTTGAGAAAAATTACATTGTTAATATAAAACAGAAAGATTATAAGCATAAGTATATCAATTCAAATATAATTTATGAAAATAAATAAATAAGTAGAATTAGATAACCTTTATCTCCTCGTCAGGTTTTACTGTAGTAGTGTGTAACCTAGGTGCATTTTATTACTTATTATTATTATTATTATACATATATGCATATATAACGTTTATCATATATATATATATATATATATATATATATATATATATATATATATATATATATATATATATATATATGTGTGGAAAATCTTCATACATACGTATATGTACACTAATAATAAGTAATAAAATGCACTTAGCTAAAACACTACTAGAGTTTAGCGGTTTTGCAAGATCGTGGGAAGTGAAGTAGCATTTGTGTTTTGTGAGATCGGAACTCTCTTTAGAATCACAGTACTTGTGTTTACACTAAAAAGATACAAAGTGTATTTCTTTCGTATTTCAAATGTGATCCCACGGTGGTCGAATGGTTAGGAGATTATGGTTCATAATACTTAGATACGGGGTTCGAATTGTCTGACCGGCTATGCGGTTACATATTTCTATATTAACGAGCGTAAAATGAAAACGCGAAACATATGTATGGATATAAAGATATTTATTTATTATATATATATATATAAGTTGTTAATCAAATGTTTTCCGACAATTAAATATATTACTAAAAATTTCCTCTTTTTTTCTTGTGGTATTGTCGTCGACTCGCTATGCCTCCATCCTATTTAAAAATTTGATAAAATTCTGTACCACAAGAAATTTGTTCACACACACACACACACACACACACACATATATATATATATATATATATATATATATATATATATATATATATATATATATATATATATTTAGGCAAACATTATTAAATAACACGGAGTGGTTTTGTTTGATGCGACTTTTTTTTATTTTTTCAATTTTCCGAATTGTCCATCTAATGTGTCGGTCAAATTGATATAAATATGTTCCATGGCTTTCTTGTTCCATGGATCATATTTATATCAATTTGACCGACACATTAGATGGACAATTCGGAAAATTGAAAAAATAAAAAAAAGTCGCATCAAACAAAACCACTCCGTGTTATTTAATAATGTTTGCCTAAATGAAAATATGCTGCCAAAATACACACAATATATATATATATATATATATATATATATATATATATATATATATATATATATATATATATATATATATATATATATAGTCCTAGCATCGTATTTCATGATATGTTATTACAGTAATGAGACCGCCTTGTACTTCCAGGTGTATGCACTTAACATAATGTCTCTATTTTCTGAAATTTGAAATCTATGTAAAATATTTATTTTACATAAGTTTCTTTTTATCATTGTTTTGTTCCGTGTGAGTGAACAAACCTGTTAGCACGCACGCTCCGTATTATGACAAATGCGTAAATAAACATTTTTCATGCTTTTATACATAAATGTGTTTGCACATAACAAAAGAAAATGAACACAAACGAAAGAAGAAAAAAAGCAAGTACCTTATACTGATATTGCGTGACTTAGAGAATGCATTCGCAAGAGAAAACAGACGCCAACCGTTTACTAATAGATGGACTCCAACTGATGGATGAACTCTCTGAGTGATGTTGACTTTTGTATTGGATTTTCCGGCAAAACACTGTCTTGCACTTCTACAGAATTTACCGATATATATATATATATATATATATATATATATATACATATATATACATATATATATACATATATATATATATACATATATACATACATATATATACATTCTATTTTTCCTCCCAATATGTGTACCCTACATGTATCTGTACTCGCATGACACTTTTCTCTATTTTATAATCCTGATGAAGTCTTATAAATAAAGATGAAACGTTGATGTACACATAAAAAACATCCATTTTTTGGTTTTCGTTTTTCATTTTCCCATCACGTCGGATTACCTTCATCCTTCTCTTCCCATATATATACATATATATATATATACATATATATATATATATACATATATATATATACATATATATATATATACATATATATATATATATACATATATATATATACATATATATATATATATATATACATATATATATATACATATATATATATATATATGTATATATATATATATATACATATATATATATATATATACCTTTTTATGTGCTATATTTCATGTATTTCTTATTGTTTATTCTTGCCTCTTATTAGTAGTTTATATCTTCTTTCGTTTTTGCTTTCTCTTTTTGTATCTCTTTCTCATAGCTTCCTTCTTAATCTATCTCCATACAATCGGGCACACTCGACCTTGCGCAGCAATGAATTAGGATCCATGTGTTTTCCAGAGTCCATCATTGAACCCCATATAAATATGCTTAGTCTTACTTTTAATATCTATTATTTTCTATTATTTTAGATTATAAAATTAATAAGAAAAATTAAATTAAATAAAGTAAAACGTTGTAATTGGATGTCCTACACAAACGCAGACTCCACAATATTATTTAAAACGTTTAATATAAAATTAATATAACCATTGGATTACTCATAAAATGTTATTTGAGAAAATTTGTGTTTAATTACAGCGTGGTATTAGGAGTGAATAACTGTCCACCAATATTAGTAAGTCCTAATGCTTCAACTTAAACCTCAGTCAGAGAAATAATGGATTTAAAATCTAATGAGGGTCATTTTTTCGTGTTACGCCGTGCGTTAGACCACTTCGTTTCAATCACTACACCTGCCATTAATTACAAGGCCATTACAAAACTTTACAAAGTTACATTTTCTATTAAAAATCAATTTAAAACCATTTTTTACTATCATGAACAATGGATCCTTACTTTACTTTAATAAACATCAGGTACTATTTTTGCGTTTGTTGCTACCGCTTGTGTTCGTTGTTTTTGAAATGTGATAATTTTTACGGCTGCTAACTTTCTTGGTGCGCGAGTGCTAGTGTGATTCAGACATAGCAGTTCACAAAGTCCAAGTATTATATTGGTTATTAGGAGTTGGGAGTTTAAGACCGTTGCGTACAGCCATTAATGCTTAAACGATTGAATATAAAATTCCATTTAGGAAGTTTTACTTGAGTCTCTGTTCCCCGGAAAAATATGTATCTAGTGAAGAAAAGAGTGTTGGTGCACTCACTCGTGTATCTTGGTCGTTTAACTACTAAAAAAAAGTTTAAGCAAGTGCAATGGTTTCCATGGTACCTACGTATAGTGCGCTTGGGCACACAAAAAGCGTCTTACAGGATTGCAAATAAACATTCCATTTATTATTAGTATTTTTACAGAATATCATTATTACTGTTATTGTTTTTATTAATAATAATACCATGATTATTATTATATTTCTTATTATCTTTATTATTATTATTATTATTATTATTATTATTATTATTATTATTATTATTATTATCTATATAATAAACAATAACCTACGTTACCTGTCTACCTAACACTTAACTTTTTTTTTAAATACTACTTGCAAACAATAATTTAAATAAACAAATAATCCTATAAAATAGTACATTCGTTTCAGCGTTTTTAGAATAGTGTCTTCTTTCCAGCGATTTCAAATCGATCTCTAAAAATAAATAATTCCTCTCCAAACCTTATTTGGTTCATAAGTTGTTGTTTTTGTTTTTTCGGGGCAACGCTTGGACACAGGACTCGCTAGTTTTCTATATTCATCTGAATTGATAATTAGCTTCCAGATTGCAAAGAAATATTAAAAAGACATTTCTTTCTCTTTCTGTTTACATCTCACCGTCTTGAATTTACGTTTTCCTTGTTTTCTTTCTACTTTCTTTATTTTCATTGTTTTATTTCCTTTGTCGTCATCTCTACTTTCTTCGGCGTACTTTGTTCCTTGAAGTCACACACGGCGTTGCACGGACATAACAATTTCTTAGAATTTCTTTATTTTCAAATGCATGCCCAAATATAAAATTATTACATTTACAATCTTATTCCCATGAAAAAACATACCTTTGCCAGATTATTTTCTACTCATCACCAACAACAGAGAAGCCTTCCCTGTTAGCATCATCAGCAGTAATTCTCTTCACCAACAAAAGATAAATCGACAACAACCTAAAACAAGAGATAAACCGACCGTCGTCCAAAACACGCAAACGATGTGGCGTCTAAAAAAGATCTTATCCTCGAGCAAAGAACTCACTAATTTTATTCCTATTATTTTGACTGCTAATAGCGCTAATTTCGCATATTAACTACCCTCGCCTCGAAATCAAACGGTGTCAGGTTCGCTCCCGCGTGCAGTCACTGTTTTATTGCAGCGGGAACATGCTACTCGTAGCCGCTTATCACTCGGTTATCTCGCGCCGTAACAACATCCCATCAATAACATATATCTGCTGAGCAACAAAAATCAATTGTTCATCAATTTTCAACAGAAAATAAACATCAAATCTCGAAACACTTTATTTCAAAGAATTCATGTATTATTGTGAGCGTTAAATTTGTGTTTCTCTATTTCTTCAGAGTAGAAATATCGTGTTTCACAGATCTTATTTATAAATAAAACAAAATAAAATAAAACATTTTCTTTATTACATGAATGTAATTCCAATACTGAATTTTTCGTAACATTTTACTTAATAAAATATGTGATAGAATCTTTTGTAGAAAGAAGGATTAATTAATGCATGTGAATTGGTCTGAGTCGGTTGGCTAATTGGAGTGACGTCGACTTCATTGCTGTATCAATTAGGTTTATATCATCCTGAAAATTAAAGTGGAGGTGTTGCGAATATGAAGGTTAGCATTTCTTACATTATTATTTAAGATCTACCATTCTAATAGGAACTTCACGGTGAACAGCAGGGGTATGGTATATTTCGTTCGTCTGATTCATCGTGAAGTGAGTTAAAGCCGTTTTTACTCTTAGGCAATCGTGTTACATCGTCGAATAAATCGTTGACTACACACCGTTTCTATTTATGATGTGATTTTCGGTTTCTTCAACTGCGGCTTTGCTCTTAGACTCTTTTGGGTTATTTTCCCTGGTCAGATCGCGTAATTGGTGCATCATCAGTTAGCTATACGTTCTTTGATTGTCTGGAATGGCTTGTTGAACTACAGCAAGTTCTATTACGTGCCTCCATAGTCATCATTTTACGGATGAAGTTGAAGTCGCAAAAACGGGCACTGTTTTCACAGTCAATCTACCAAGCTGAACCAACTCCTATTACACGACTCCAGTAGTCGAAGGGGCACTTAGTATAGAGAGTTGTCTTCAACGATCCCTAAATTCATGTTTGGCATCAATTTTTATTGATTTCCATTTCTCTTACGATTAGTTTTGTATTTATTAGTTTTACATAGTTGATTTATTCTTTTGTTTCTTTCTTAATTTGTTGTTGCATATTTTGTTATTACCCTCTCGTTCTATTCTTTAGCGTATCTATCGCTTTCTATCTAATAACTGTTGTTCCTTTATTTCGTTCGTTTTTCCTTCACTCTTTCATTCTACTTTCGTTATTTTCTTTCATTATTTAATCTTTCTTTCCCTCCATTTTTTCGTATCGATTTCTATCTTTTTATGCCGATTAACATTTTATCCTCATTTATTTGCCTATTTCTCTGTTCTGTTCTATTCTCCTTTTTTCACTATTTCTTTTTATCCTTTGTAAATTATTTGAAATTATATCGTTTCAGTATGCATATGAACTGCATATATGCTAAGGAACATATATGTATACCGTTTTAGCGTCTCATAGGTGCATGAAACGATACAAAAAGCGCACACATAAAACATACTGCACTTCTCAAAGCGTATGAATATATTTAAATATATATATATATATACATACATATATGTATATATATACATATATATATACATATATATATATAATTATATATATATATACATATAATTATATATATATATACATATAATTATATATATATATTTATACATATATATATATATATATAATTATATATATATATATATATTTATACATATATATATAATTTTATATATATATATTTATACATATATATATATATATATATATATATATATATATAATTATATATATATTTATAGATATATATATAATTATAGATATTTATAGATATATATATATAATTATATATACTTATACACATATATAATTATATATATTTATACATATATATATAATTATACATATATATATATAATTATATATATTTATACATATATATATATAATTATACATATATATATAATTATATATCTTTATAAATATATATATATATAATTATATATATTTATACATATATATATATATATTTATATATCTTTATACATATATATATATATATATATAAGTATGTATCTTTATACATATACATATGTAATTATATATCTTTATACATATATATATATAATTATATATCTTTATACATATATATATATAATTATATATCTTTATACATATATATATATAATTATATATCTTTATACATATATATATACACATATTGTGTGCGTGTGCGTGTAAGGAGTTGTGTTTGAATGCTATGACAATGCAGTTTGATAGTAAAACACCGTTGGATACGAGACAAGATAAACAGAATAAATGACAATATTGAAAGATTTCAATAATTTTCGATTATTAACTACTTATTTACCAACGTGATGTGTTGAACCAGGCTGGTATCAGCTTATGTGCGTGTTTCAGGCCCCCCCCTTTAAGTCATCATCAATAATAAGAATTTCGGGCACTTGTTCGTAATATCCACAAGCCATTTTCCAACTTCTTTACTGACCAAATTTTATTATTTTTTAGCTATACAATTACCTATTATGTAGCTAGAAAATTGCATGTTTTTTCAAAAAGATTTCAAATATTTTAAGTTTTAATAGGGGGATAATTTTCCTGCATAAATTAAATGTAAACCGATCACCCGCTTTTTCACCATCAGAAATGGTTTAATTCTTTATTTCTATGTACAACTTCCTATCATTTCGCTAGAGAATTCCGTGTTAGTTAGAAAAATTTTCAAATATTTTAGATTTTGGGAGGAGTGGGGTCATTTTCCTATATAAATTAAACATCACAATTTTTTCTAAAAATTTGCAAACTAAAAATTCTCTAGCGGCATGATAGGTAATTGTACACAGGAAAAAAAATTGGTCCTTAAAGAAGTCGAAAATAAAACAGGTGAACAAACAACGAACAAACAATATGGTCAAAAAGTAGGTGATCAGTTTACGTTAAATTTATATAAGAAACTGATCCCGCCACCTAAAACCTGAAATATTTGAAAAAAATTAAAAAAAAAACGGAATTTTCTTGCGACCTGATAGGTAATTGTAAAAAAGAATAAAATTTGGTCAGTAAAAAAGTTGGGAAAAACAGGTTTTGGAGAATTACGAACAAACATCGAATTTCATATTACAATTAAATTACTGGCGTAATTCTATGATTTTATATGAATATTTAAGTAATATACGTAAATAAATAACGAGTGCGTAACTGGTGAAACATATTTTTTATCATGTTTATCATGTTTATCATGTTTATATAGAATAATAATTTTACCGATCCTAAATTGTAAACACAACAAAAACCTCCGCTTAATTGCGAAATGCTATCTGCAGATTACCAGTTCGGAAATGATAAGAAAAGCGAGGTCAGCAAATCTTTCTACGAAGAAATCTATCACTGAAGTAAACTCTATAAATAGTTAATGAGTGTCCGTTTAAAAGCAACATATACAAATATGAAAACGTTTTCGTTGAAGTTAAGAGTGTTTATAAATATTCGTTTGTTTCCTCCCACTTTTATTCGAGTGTTTTCATATCTAAAAACTGATCAAATATTGAGTGTGATCGATACTGATTCTGTTTCAAAAATTCCTCCGCATTCGGCCGCCTTTTTTTACTTCCTAATGTTTTATTGTAGCCAGAAGTGATGTCGATTAAAAAAGCACGAGATACTATAAAGCCGCCATTTTTTTCTGTAAAACATCCGCTTTTTTCATGTATGATCAGATTCACAGAACGGTGTTATTAAACTTACGTTTATTATTAAGCCCTCATTATTTGAAAACACCTGATTAAAAATATTTTTCTAATCTGGTTCCAAATTGTTTAGTGTATTATCTTCTTCCATATACCATCACATATTTAAGTGTAAATAAATCCAATTATTTATTTCGTATGTTAAAGTGTTGACTAATTTAATTTCTAGAATACATTTCCAAACCTTTTACACAGTCTACATTTAATAAATTGAAATATCAGATCATTATAATAGTTTTAGATTCATGTACATATTTTCTCAGAAGATATTAAAATATTCAATGAGTGAAACAGAAATTAAAAAAGACTAATATAATGAAATATAAATCAAACTTTAGTCTTTAGTTATATTAAATTTTAAAAAGAAACGACTCTTAGCTTCTTATTATTTATACATTTAAGAGGGTTTTTTAATATTTTATTTTATTAATCCCAAGTATTTATGCGATTTAAATTAATATTTCGTAAAATGTCTGATCGAATTTTATTTCAAACCCGATCAATATAAGCGATTCTCTCCCCATTACTTGCATTTTTCTTTTCTTTTACTTTTAAAACCTTTTGTCTAAATAAGTTTACAGACTTCCACCATCGACATATCATGACTCACATTTTCACCCACTCTCTGATCATCCACTCATCTAACCATTCTTATTCCCCCACCTCTCATAATCGGACTACCTTTATTTTAATTGATCTATCCAACTTTTCCCATCTCCCTTTGCCACCATCATCTCTATCACCTATTATCAACCTTTTCACATTTAGTTCTGTATGAAAGACAAAAAATATCCAACTTATTCTTTATAAAACTTCTGTTCAATAAACGTAGCGAAATATTAGTCTACTTTATGTTTTTACATTAGTTCACGGCTACATTTTATTCTGTTTATAAATTCTGTCGGATTTTATTCTTATATTCAATCTGAGACGTAAGATTAATTGTAAAGCACTTAATCATATGTAACGTAGCACTGCACCAAATAGAAATATATAATGTTGCTCCTTATTTCTTTTTGAAAGGGTTCCACATAAGTGTGTAACGTAGACGTAAATTCATCTCTTCGTTGTTCAGTGTCGATTCAGATCTTTACATGTGACATTGCTCTTATCTTTTTAAGGGCTTTCTCAATAGGCATGTTTGTAATCTACTATAAATGGTTTTGCGTGGCATTGCTTCTCATGGGTATGTGTCAGGTAGTCATTACTTTCTTTGGGATTATTCTCCTGTAGCTTACAGCATGCCACACATCAAAACAGACTAAAGACCTGCTTTTACTTGGTATCTTTTGGCAGTCGATCGTCTTCTTATTTAATGTAGCATTTTCTTCAGCAAGTCATGACACAACGAAAGACTCGAAACATAAAGACTCATACATAAAGACTTATACGTTGTTTAACTTTTAATGTGTATGCTTACACTAATTTCCATATGTTCAGCGGGCTCTCTAACGCACAGGGCGTCCTTACTTGTTAACAGCAAGTAAGCCTCATCCTCGTTTTCCAATCAGCATACCGTATTTATCAACATCTGTCTTTACTTTTCGATGCTTTCTAAACAACAATTAACAAATGTTTATTTGAATTATTTAACTACTGAATTTTCCTCAATAATAAATTGTCAAAACCAAACTTGAATTTGAGATTTAATCAAAATCTCAGCACGCGTATTCCATTCGCTAACCCC